>VYZP01045085.1:109-59741 GCA_013400635.1 Hypocryptadius cinnamomeus
TGTATCAGCAATAGTGTGGCCAGCAGGAGCAGGGCAGTGATTGTCCCCCTGTACTCAGCACTGCTGAGGCCACACCTCCAGTGCTGGGTCCAGGTCTGGGCCCCTCACCGTGAGGAGGACATTGAGGGGCTGGAGTGAGTCCGGAGATGGGCAGAAGAGCTGGTGAAGGGTCTGGAGCACAAGTCCTGTGAGCTGCAGAGGGAGCTGAGGATGTTTAAAGGTAAAGGAGGAGGCTCAAAGGGAACTGTCAACAACTTCCTGAATGGGGGTTGTAATGAAGGTGGTGGGGGGGGTCAGTCTTTTCTCCCAGGTCACAAACAATAGGAGAAGCAAGAGGAAAGGGCCTCAAATTGCATCGGGGAAAGTTTAGATTGGATATTAAGGAAAATTTTGTCACTGAAGGGTTTATCAACCTTTGGAACAGGCTGCCCAGGGAGGTGGTTGAGTCACCATCCCTGGAGGGATTTAAAAGACATGTAGATGTGGCACTTAGGGTCATGGTTTACTGGTGCACTTGGCAGTGTTAGGCTAGCCATTGAACACAATTATCTGAAAGGTCTTTTCCAACCTGTATTATTTCATGGTTCTATGACTGTCAGTAGCATATGTTAAATAATGTCATAACATTTTGTGTAGAGCAATTATAATTTAAAGAATATCCCTCATTCCATCTATTGCTTGGCTGAAGGTAAAACTTAGTGTAGCCTGTTACTACTGTTAGAGTGCACAGCAGTCCTAATGCTGGAGTTCTCAACCCACTGTGTACCAAGGGGTTAATTTGTTTCCATCACTGGGGATTTGAATTCCTTGTCTGTGCTGAGGTCACTGTCACTGTTAAATGACAGATGTCTTTCTGAAAATCCCTTGCATCTTTCCTTGTGTTGTAAAGTTCAGTGACTGCAATAACAGGGTGTTGTTCTTTAATAACTGTTAAATTTATTCTTTAGAGAATTTACAAAGATGTCCTATTGCTCTGGGAGAGCTCCCTTGATGCCGAACTCTGCATTTTCTTTTTGCATAATGCCTACAGATTTAGAGCCACTGTACTCCCAGTTGTATAGCTGCTGTATCCCTTGTTCAGTGCTGCTGAAATACTCGTAAATCTCCTTTCTTCTAGTGGCTTTGTGCAGCAGCTGGGGTATGACAATAAGGTCCCTGATCTATAATTCCAGACAGCCCCGGAGGGTGAACAGATCGACCAATCCTCATCCCCAACGTAAGCTCAGGGAACTCGCTGTCCCTGGGAGGTAGTTGTCTAATGCTTTCTATTTGTATTCTGCATGAAACTCTTCTTGATGCTGGACTGTTGTTCACTTAGAGAATTATCCCGTGCACAGTATATAAACTCCCACTAGAGATTGAATGCATGTAAATAAAGCATGCCTTAAGTCTAGCATAATGTAACTTTAAGTGAGAAGAAATAGACTCAATCTAAGCACCTTGTAAAGCTGCATTCACTGCTAAGATCTGCACAATGCAGTCACAATCTGCATTTCTATGTCACACGGATAAGAGGTAAGGAGGACAGCTGTATAGGTTTTCTAATTCCAGGGATTTCCTGGCTTTTTATTGATTTAATGAGAATACAACACTGGCCTTTTAAAATAACATCTGTTTTTAAATACTCTTGTGAAATAGCAACATTTATGTTGTAACAAAGAGACATAGTTTGAAAAATGTGGTTGATTGACCTTTATGCTACACACGCCTCATGAAAATGTTACTTTATACTCTGTTTTCACACCACCTAAAAGCCTGGCAGGCATTTCAGAGTACAGACAGAAGATGATCACTGCCCTATAGCTGTTGCTATCTCCTTGTAATCTCTAGCTATATTCACTTCAGCTGTATGATTTTTGCAACTTTCATGTCTCTGTAGCAGCATTGGCATGTATTTTAACTATAAATTATTTAGAACATATCTACTTGAAAGCTAGCACTCATTTACTCCTAAACCTCCATCATCTGCTTAAACATTGAGATTAATGAGGTGTAAAAGGCTATTTTTAAGTGTGAGGTGTTATGTACATGCTATCAGTCTTTGATTGCACTTGGTTTATCCAAGCATCTTTAATGCTGACAAAATTGTCATACTATTTTTATTTTCTGCAACGTCTTTAAAGGCGATGAAACTGCTTCAGTTTAGTGATTTCCTATTTGCCAGAAATATATATTCAGTATATGGCAAGTAGTCACATTTTGATAGAAGTAGTGTGCTCTGTGCCAAGGACCCCCCTGTGTTGAGGCCAAAGGCAGCAGCGCAGGCAGGGCAGTTCCCAGCCTGCTTTAGTAAGGTTGGGTGCTCATCAGCACTACTCTTGCAAAACTGATGGTTCTGCTGATACTACAAAAGTACAATTCCATAGATCTTCTGTGAAAGCTAATCTCTAAAGAAAAGATGGAATCTTTTATTTTCATCTGTAATTTTGCATTAGTTTCTTGTGCATATTTTTAAGAACTGGTAATCTTCTCTGGAATTCCTCCAGAAGGGTGATGCGTCTCTGGTCTGCTAGGAGGTGTAAGAATAGCTTACTTACAGAGGGCAAGCTATGCAAGTCATATTTGACTTGTATTTCAGTCCCCTTTGTAATGATAGCTCTACATTTATGGTCTTTAACCTGTCTTTTTTCAGGTGGGAATTCAGGAAGGCTGAGAAAAAAAATCCTATTTAAAGCATTATTTCAAACAAAGGTTTCACTTTCCCAAGTTAAATATCAAACTATAAATTCATCCCTTATAAACTCATAAATTCATCCCTTATCCCTTTTTGAATTAGGATGATGTTTGTTTTCAGATGATCTAAACAAAGGATATCTCGAGCTCTGAAAGTAAACGTAAAATAATCAGTCTCTTTAGTCTTAGTTAATCGCAGCAAAATTTAGTTGGGACAAAGTCCTTGTGAATGTAAGAACATTTACGTAAGACACTGTTCAGAGCACTCAAAGTTCCATGCCAGAGCACAGTGGTTTCCTAATTACTTTTGCATAAGAGCTAAGCACTGTGCTTATTGAGGAGATGGACATTATTGGTTACAGTATTTGTGTAATGTATGATGTAATTAGCATTGTCTTGCTTAGCTAAAATGAACATTACATCAACATTAATTTCTATTTGTTTTATCCTTGCTACTTTCAGGAGGTTTGTTTTATCTGGAGATACATGACAAGATGATTTTTTGGACATTAAATATGGCCAAAATAAGGAAAGACCTTCATTGAAGAGAACTAGCTTGCTTCCATTTCAGAGTTTTCAAACAATCCCATTATCATTTTGCTTCTTACCACAAATGTTCACAGACTTATCAAACTTCTTTAACAGTGTTTGAAACATTTTTCTGTATGACTGAGTGTTTTTTGATAAAGTACAAGTATTTCAGAATGTTTAAGGTATGAAAGATAACAACATGGGACATTTAAAATGCAGCAGGACTTTTTAGTGAAAGTTTTATTCTTACAAAAAGGCATTATTTCAAGCAAAAAGCCCCCAACTTCCTGCCTTACAGAAGTTGTAGGTCTCAGAATGTGAATTTTGCTTGCTGTTTTTCTAGATGCTGCAGCCTTTACTTCTTTTCATCCATATCATAATTACTAATCTAATTTCCATGGAAGTAAGCTGAGAGAACATGTCAAATCAGAGGCAGCTAAATTCCACATACTTGTTAGGACATAATCTACGTTTACTGTTTTGCTCTCTTCTAAGTGTCTTTTGCTCCATTCAGAACCTTACATGTCTCAAGCCTGTGGAGGGTGCCATAATGTGCCAGGGTACCCTGTCGTGCTAATTGTTCTTTCTACATATTAGCTTTGTCAAATCTCATTTCTTAGGTCGATGTCATTGCTGTAAATCAAGACTGACTTACTTTCTCTTCTGCCTCTCTTAATTCCTTCTGCCTGTATCACATTTCCTTTTCTACTCATGGTCACTAATTAGTCATCAAAGTGTTAAGGATATTTTATACAGACTGATTTCTTCTTTCTTATCCCACAGTTGTTCTATCACTATTTTTGCCAACCTGAATCGATGATAAATATTGCTGGAAGTGTAAGTATGGCAGACAGGCAAGTATCAATCTTTGAGAGACCATAAAAAAGGAGTTGTCCACTTTCTGATATTTTTGTTTACTATACGTTTATAGTAGAAAGTATATTTAAATCCAGATGCAATTGTAGCACTGAACACATAAGCTCAGATAGATCTAACTTCAGTGTACCTTTCGTATTTCAAAACTAAAGTGCCTGAGGTTTTAAGTAACTAAAATAAGACACACAAAATGCAGAACAAGAAGGCAATGTTTCATGAGCCCTTTCATTTAATTTCAGACCCCTACTCACTTCCTGTAAGAGGTTTTTAATTGTTTAGCTCCTGAGAATTTTTTTTCCAAATGGAGTTTGGCCATAATTTCCCCCCTCCCCCAAGTTATTGGGGAATTAGTTTTCCTAACTTAAGAAAAATAATCCCTATTAAAAGGGGCTTGATTTTTTTTTTTTTGCAAGTTTAAATCAATGTTCATATTTTTATAAAATCCTTTTGGACCTTTTTGGCAGACTGTCATAAGCTCAAGCTCATTAGCCTTTTTTAACATTACAGTAACAGTATACAAATGCAGAATATTTATATTTTGCTAATGATATTCCCTAGCAATAGTACATTTCTAGTTGTGTTGCACATGCATGACAGAGTACAGTTGTGATGACACTACTTTAAAATCCTTAATTGTCCTCATAAAACTTCTTATATTTGTTCCTTTCCTCTGAGGGGGTCAGAAAACATAACCCTTCACAGGAGAACAGGCTTCAGGTTGCTCCAGTTCTGTCGGTGGAGATGAACTATGTTCTTAAAGTTGTATGGGTTAGACCCTTTACATTCACCTCAATTTGAAGAGCTGTTACGGGTTGGGAAAGGATTACTTTGAAGAAGTTTTATTGTGGCCCTTCTAGTTTCTTATTTGTTTGCCTGCTATTTGGGAGCACTGGTAGTTAACAAAACAAGACCAAACAAAAAATCCCCAAACAAAACACCGAAGTGTTCTTGAATGAGTGGTAGTATCACAGTGAAGCATTGCTTTAGAAGTAACTGAATAAGAGTCAAGCAAGGATTGTGTTTAGCTTGTGTTTAGCTCTTCCAAGCACTTCTGATGTTTTGGGAGAATTAATTTAGTAGTGATTAATCTTCTCATTTGGATGAGGAAATTATAAAAGTTAATAAAGCAGCTGAAAATATTTTGAGATTCCAAGTGAGAGCGTCTACCACAGAATCACGTATTTTGTTGCTACCGTGACTTAATAACCCCAGGACTCCTGCGTTCTTTTCTTGAAGAAGACTCTTTCATTTAATTCCTTTTTCATGAGTAAAATTTAATTCCTTTTTCATGTGCTGGCTCAGTGTTTCAGTCCTTGAATTTCCAAAGTGGCTCTTCATGGTTTCCATTCAAAAGCTTGTTATTTCTTGTATTTGAAGCTCATCAGGTTTTCAGGTCCTTTTGAAAGACTTGGGTTTTTGGTTGGTGGGGTTTTTTTTGGGTTTTTTCCCTTTTTTTTTTTTTCTTTTCTGGGAAGTTCACAAAAAAAGGAGTTGTTCTTTAAAACAAGCTCAGGATTAAAAAGAAACCCCAACAAAGTCTGAATTGCTGAGTCTGTCTGGCTATCTTTCTTTAGACTTTATAATGGAGCCCACTGGTGTAGTTTCTGTGCAGCAGTGTGGTTAATAAAATGAGATCCCAAGTGAACTTGGAGGCTTTTTATCCTCTGTGGTGGTAGACAGCAGAGCCTGGTGTAATCCTGAGATGATCAGTGTTGATTTGTTAGCTTTGTCAGGGAGTGGAACCTAGACCATGACTGAGAAAAGGCCTTTTTGCCCCTTCTCACTCACTGGATAGTGCATGCTCTTCTTACATCTTTACAAGCTTTACAGAGCAGGAGCTGTCTCAGAAGTTTTGCCATTAACCCAAACAAAAAGTAACTTTTGCTCACCATCCTGATTTTTAGATTTTAGTAAGAATCAGAGCTGAAGGGCTGCTTATATGACTGGAATAAAACATGTTGAGACAACCATTAGTGGAAGGGCTGTGTGCAGAAGGGCTTTTCTCTGGAGCAAATCAAGACCATGTCTAAAAAAGGCACGCTCAATTAACAAAGAGGATGTAGCCTGTGTTTTTACACTCAGTAGATGCAAATGCTTCATTACATTTTAAGGTTAAAGATTTACTCTGGATGTTTGACCTGGTGTGCTGTAGTGTGCAATACAAGTAGCATGAGTGATCTGTCTTAGTTTAGGACTTCATTAAAATACAGTGGGCGTTCATTACGTTCCATGTACCCCTACTTTTGGCTGATGGCTTCAGTAACAAAAGATGAGCTGATGGGGTGGAAGGTGTCTCCTTAGCTCTTAATTTCATATCAGCAATAGCTGGTTTATTCCTATTTGGTTTTAGCCATCGTGATATTAAGGACATTGTCTCAGTCTCTTGATTTCATAGAACTGACTGGAGACGTTGGAAATATTCACTGGAAGCTCTTCTTACTCTTCAGTGAGAGAGGAGGATGGACAGAAAATGGCATTCAAAGAGGAGGTTTTTTTCTTTTGATGTTTTAATTAAGGGAGTATTAAGAGAAAGCAGTGAACAAACTGCAGGTTTAAAAAGGAGGGGTGAAACTGTTGACATCTAAATTAGCAGTGTCTGAGTGTAGTAATCATTATATTGATTCTGTGATCACAAGTATTTAGCACAAATAAAACTTACATTTCTCATGGAAAAAGGAGAGTAATGAAGAGAGGTTTTCTTCTTCTGTTTCAGTGATTTCAGTCATAGATGTTCAGCACTTTTTAGTGCAACAGAAAGAAAATCAGAGCAGACTGATTCCTGCTTTATTGTCCAAGTCTTGCCTTATATTACAGCAAAACAAACTCAGAATTTTTGAGGAATATAGCTTGTAAAAAGAAAAAGACTGTGAGAGAAAGCAGAGGTAGAAACATTGCTGTTGTCCTTCATGCACTGAAATGGAGTGTCTTCGGCCTGTGGGAAATCATGCTGGTAGCTTCAGTAAGGGATGACTAAATGAGTAATTTTGGGGTAGTGTCTTACAGCTGAATGTAATGAAAAGCATTGAGCTATCATTCCTCCAATGGTACTTCTCATTTTTAATCATCAACTGGTTCGTTGGTTTGTTTTTATCATATTTTCCAAATAGTTTTAGGGAATTCATAAAGCATTTACAGCATGACAGGCCAGTCAGTCTCATCTCAGTGCCTGGCAGGATCGTGCAGCAGATCCTCCTAAAGCTTGTGCAAAGGCATGTGGAAAATTAGGTGATTGGTAACAGCCCACAGGGCTCTGCTAAGGGAAAATCTACCTGACAATTTTTGAGCCTTCTACATAGAGAGTTAGTGCTGGTGGATGAAAGAAGTACAACTAATGTCATCTACCTGGACTTGTGCAAAGCATTTGACACTACCCTAACATGAGATCATTGTCTCCAAACTGGGCAGGCACAGATTTGATGGACGGACTACCTGGTGGATAGGGAATTGGCTGAGTGGCCACGTTCAAAGAGTTGTGGTCACATCTCAATGTCCAAGTGGAATCCAGTAAGTAGTAACTGGTGGTGATCCTCAGGGGTCAGTATTGGGACTGGCTCTGTTTGACAGCTTTGTCAGTGACATGGACAGTGGGATCAAGAGCACCCTCCTGGGTGACAATGACACCGAGCTGTGTGGTGTGGCCCACACGCTGGAGGGAAGGGGTACCACCCAGAGGGACACTGACAGGCAGCAGGGGTGGGCCCCTGTGAACCTCGTGAAGTTCAACAAGGCCAAGAGCAAGGTGCTGCTCCTGGCTTGGGGCAATGCCAAGCACTAACAGGGCTGGGCAGAGAACAGATTGAGAGCAGCCCTGAGGAGGACTTGGGGGTTTTGGCTCCCCATGAGCCAGCAATGTGCACTCACAGCCCAGAAAACCAACCCTATCCTGGGCTGCAGGTGCATGGAGGTGATTCTCCCCTCTGCTCTCATGAGACAATGCAGAGAGTGCTGTGTCCAGCTCTGGGGCCCCAGCATAAGACATGGACCTGTTGGAATGAGTCCAGTTGAGGGCAACAGAGATGATCAGAGGCCTGGAGCACCTCTCCTGTGAAAACAGGCTGAGAGAATTGGAGTTCATCAGCCTGGAGAAGAGAAGGCTTTGAGGAGAGCTTAGAGCCCCTTCCAGTACCTGAAGGGACTGCAGGAGAGCTGGAGAAGGACTTTTCACAAAGACAAGTAATGATAGAATGAGGGGGAATGGCTTTAAACTGAAAAAGGGTAGGTTTAGATTGGATTAAAAAGGAATTCTTTACTGTGTGGGTGGTGAGGCACTGGAATAGGTTGTCCAGGGAAGCCTTGATAGGTCTTTGAGCAACCAATTCCATTGGAAGGTGTCCCTGTCCATGGCAGGGGATGTTGGAATTATATGATCTTAGTCTCCCTCACTGGAGATACTAAAGGATCATCTGGATGCAATCCTGTGTAGTGTGCTGTTGGAAGAGTCTGCTCAAGCAGGGAGGTTGGACCAGATGATGGCATTGTTCCTTCCAACCTTTCCCACTTGGTGATTGTGATTCTGTCATCCTCAGGCCCCATCCAACCCAAAACATGCGATGGTTCTACTTCCTCATTTAAATTCAATCAATGGGCACAATAATTGTGACTTTGATTTTCTGCTTGGTCAAGACAGATTGTGTAAATGTAGCTGAATTCTGACCTCTCTTTAGAATTCTGTGGAGTCTGGGACTTTGGACACACTTCTGATTTTCTGTCTTGTTACACAATCTGGGAATTGACAGGTAGAGGGCAGCAAAGTTCTATTTTTTTAAGTGAAGTTCAAATCTTGTTTATTAACAAGATAAATTATGATTATGTCAGTTTGATGCATTGGTTAGTACTCTTCTGATTCAAAATAGGTACAAAAATTTCAGTTGAAAATATTTGCTAAATTGCAAATATAAAAGAGCCTTGCTGCAGTGTGTCTTAACTGGTTGTGCAATAGCTACAATAAAGGAAAAAAAAAATCATTTGCAAGACCAATTAAGGGCTGGCTTTTTGACATCATAGTGAGAAACTTGTGCTGGTTTGTGCCAAAATCTATAATTACAGACTGCATGCTGAATTTAACTGGAAACTGAATGACATCAACCACAAATATTTCCCACTTCACTTAAGAAAGAAAAAATGAAAGGGAATCTTGCATGCAGCTCTGGATTGATTTTTGGATAAATGCCCTATCTTTGCCTCATTTATCTCACAATGTGAAATTATTCATATTACTCAGTGGTGACGCTCAATTCCCGTGTGAGTCCTTAAGTGTAGTTATGAAGTGATGGCATTGAGTTTGAAATCAGTTACTCCTCCAGCATCAGTGTGTGAGCTGTAAACATTTCACAAGAGGAACAGAAAAAGCATTAAAATAAAACTACAAGTGGAAGTTAATTCTCATGAATTCACCCAAAAGGGACTATCCCATGCATTACTTCAGCCATTTATAATGAATGCTGATCATTAATGCAGAAAGTAGAATTTACTTGTTAAATGCATTGGAACATACCTATTATCTTTTAGAGTGGTTATGTTGTTGTACTGTTTATCTAGTACTGCTGCCTGGTAGTAGTTCCTGCCTGTTACATGCTATGAGCATGCTCTGAGTTCGAGCTCAAAGCACTGGATTGATGAGGAAGATCAGGGTCAGAAGCTGGCAACATGCTTTACTTCTGAAACACATCTGTGAAAAACAAACAAACAAAACCCCAAACCTCTATTCAAATGCTGTAGTTCATTTTCAGAGTTAACTTCCATGCCATGTAGCTTCTCTGCAGACAGGGAATTGCACAGCTATGTAAGGACTTCGAGTGGCTCACCAGGTATGAAGTGTTCAACTCTTCTGCAGTCTGATTGAAGCTGTCAGGTTAGGGTAGTTCCTCAGTCTTGTCCTTTTTGCTCTCTGTATGCATACTTGAAACCTACACTTTCACCCATGTGCAAGTTAGCAATTAATGCGACTTCTTTGTGTGCAGTGGATTAATGAATGCAGGGAAGAAGTTTGCAAAATGGAAAAATTAAGTCTGAGTTTGAAAGGTGTAAACACAAAGATGCTGTTTGTACTTTAATTACGTATTTCAGAGGTGGAAAGCATTTTGCAGATTTAAATTGTGAGACAATATTAATGCCACTCAAATATTTTTAATTATTTTTGGGAGGTTCTGTCAAAGTAGTGTAATTGTTTCGAACATATTGCATTAATTTTATCTCATGTGCTGGGACTTTCACTGCTGTCAACAGGTTCCCTCTTTGAATGCTATGGAGAGCACAATTTGGCATTCACATTCATAGTCTTACTGTGCTTGAGAGTTTGCATCATGTTTTGTTTTCCCTCTCTATTCATTCACCAGTTCCTGGAGAAACAGTACTGTTCTTAGTTCTAAAATGTTCTTTTTGAAGGGCATCACATTAGCTTTTCCTTGCCCTTCCTTTGTATATAATTCTTCTTAACTCTCTCCCAGACAAAAAAGCACTCTTGAAATGCTTATTCTGGGTGAAACTGTGACCCCAAATTATTGCAGATATTTTTAAATACTTCCTGCTCTATCTAAACCAAATTTTCAGGCATATTGCTTTGAACCCCATCACATCTGGATAAATTAGTCTTAAGTTGTGTCTTGGCAATGATTTTATTTTAGTTTTTTAAGTCTTGTTATTTATTTATGGTAATGATTTCATATACATCAAAAATGTATTATCAAAAATGAATGCACACTTGTAAACACTGTATTGAAGTAAGAACTATGTAAGTATTGGATTAGGAATAGTGTGTATTTAAGTATTAAAACATTTATTGCATATTCTTCATATAGGTGACAAATACTTGTATCTGCAAAATAAATTGTTAAGAAATGTATTAATTTTGTACACAATAGAGTTATTAAAAAACAACAATCCATAAATTAGAAATATAACATTAGCTAATGTGTTGCATTGTAGTCTGAACCTTTATGCTTTAAGAGCATAAAGCAGCTCTAAGCAAATTGGCTGTTTTAATTTCTGCATGGCTAACGTTTAGGAAGTATGATTAATGAATTTTTAATGCCTGTGTTGGTTTTGTGATTTTGTTGTTGTTGTTGTTTTGTTTTGTGGGTTTTTTATAGCAGAAAATTGAACGGAGGGTAAAGCCACACTTAAGGCATTGCTAGTTTGAATCCGAGGTAGGTCCAAGACACACATTTTTGTGATCAAATCCTATCATCTAAAAATAAGCTACATTGAAAGACTGAAACACCCTTTACTATGTAACATCACAAAAGCACAGCTACTATAATGTGCAAAATATTGCATTTTTCATTGGCAAGGCTGTGTCTGTAGCGCTGCTGGTAAAAAACAGATTGACATTTGGTCATTATTTCTTATCAAGGGTGTTTTACTTGTAATGCTATTTGACAGCTATATTCTAGGTCTGACAGCATTGAACCAGCTTAATTCCCACTGAACTGCTCTAAATACGTGGTATTGCAATCAGTTTAACAACCCCTGGAGGCAATAAAATCTCTCCTTTGAACACACACAAGGGGAAGAAATCTAAGATTTATAAAGGGCAGCAAGTATTCAAGATAGGGGCAAAGTTTATGTGTGAGCCTATAATTGATGTTTCCTTTGTTGGAAAAGAAAGCTTGAGGATGCTTTAAGAATTAATCTTTAACAAGATCTAATCTGCACTAACAAGATCTGCTCAAGATGAGTGAGAGTAAGATATGATACCAAGAGTTTTGTCATATTCAGCCAACAATGAAAATTCAAAGGTACTCTGTAGTTTAGGAACATTTTTGAGCAGATCAAGAAACTTCACAATTAGATGTGAAATCTGCTAGAGCTCCCTGCCGCAGGTGGAGGAGAGCAGAACTCATAACCTGGGCTGCTTTTTCTCTGCCGTATGTTCAGGTAAGCACTCCTAAGGCTGTAAGAGCTTCCCATTATCCACTGAGCATACAGGAGAGGTGGGAAGGTACTATAAGCTTGCTTCTTTTGTTCTTGCAACATATAATTTGGCAAATCAGGCAGAGACAAAACAAGGGTAGATGCTGATGAACTTATCAAATAGTATCTTGCTTTCTAAGGGATACCCATTGCTTGAAAAAAATTACTGTATTTAGTATTACCCCTCAATAAAATTCAGCTGCCACTTGGATGAGTGATGGTTTTCATCCAAAGAAAGAAGAGTATTATGGAAAAACATTGTTGTGTAATGTAATAAGATACTATTTATGCCATAGGAACGTGTCATTAAAATGCATATAAGAACCTTTTTATTGCATATCTAGGAAGAGCGTGATGGAAAAAGGTTTTCAGAGCCTTCCTGGCTTCCATTTGCAGAATTACACTACAGGATTCAAGCATAACTGTCTGAAGGAAGACTTTTGGTTCCAGGTTACCACCTGACTTTTGTATCTATAAAGTATCAGTTGATACAGGGAGCTTGGGGACAGTCTCCCTGGTGAGGGAATGAAATTGCAGTGGTATTGAAGAGGACAGGAAATCTCAGCTTGTCCTGACTTGAGAAAACCTCTCAATATGGATAAAATTAGCACATTTTCTCTGATATCAGAAAAAGTGGATGCTGTCATAGCATTGCATGGTGGAATTGTATCTTTGGTAGCTGCTGTTGCTGTGAGAGGCAGCACCCACTTGAATGGGTGGCTGTGGGGCTTTGCAGGTGAAGATTGAAGCAGTGTGCTGTTGTATGGTGGGCAATTGTTCCAGCAAAACCAGCTAGCTCCTCAGTGTGCTGCTTTCCTTGTTCTGTCTCCATCTGTCTGATGCAGGCAAGATAAGGTTCTAGGAATTTTCCATCTGTTTTTTTGCCAGAGGTTGGAGAAAACTTACCTGAAATAGTTTGTCTGTGAAAAATAGTTCCTTCTAGCTCTGTTGGAGAAATAATCTTGTTTAAGTAATCATGTCAAATAGCATTTTTGTGGCAATAGTTGAGATTTGGGGTTGTCAGTTTGCCTCAGTACTGTTTCCTTTTTCCTCAGAAATAAAGAGAGCCTTCTTTATAAGAGATAGATTAGCTGGCTTTTGGATTTCTGTAAAAAAATATTTAAGTATTTGTAATGGCAGGATAGGTGGTTACAGGTTTGATACTGTGATATATTTTGTGTTTATTTTTCCTTAATCAACTATAAATCTGATAGTTCAGGGAAAGGGACTGTAATATGTTACAGAAAGAGGCCACTTCAGTCTCTGAGCAACAACTTCAGTTTGTGTGGAAAAGGGGAATAGGAAAATCCCTCTTGCCTGTGGTGAATAGATTACAAGGCAACATTTCTCTATAGGTAACACTAATGTAACTAAGTACTAGTAAGGTACTACAAACTGCTAGGCGTATCTTCTAAGAATATGAAAACTACCTTTGCCCCAGCTAGTGTCACTAGAACTCTTGAGAGTTTTCACCAGATGAGAAATTATCAGATGTTGCTGTCTTTTCATGTCCAATTACAGTTCCTAGGTATTGTCAAGAAATACTGTATTCAGAGGTTTCCAGCAATGCCTTCTGGCATGCCCCTGGCCAGTGTATTGCTTCCATTTGAAAAGCTTCTTTTCCTCTGCTATCACTTCTGGTTTTGCAGACCTTTAAGTTGGTTAGTTAGGGTGAGTGTTTTCATGTAGCTCATGTGCCTGTTTCTGGGTGTAGGGCTCTCCTGTAAGCCCAGCTGTAGAACAGTCTTGATCAAATCATTACCATGACAATCAAATACACTCTGTAACACAGCTAATTTCATTTGGCAAAACAGGCTACCTGCCTGCTTTATTCACTTCTTTTTGTGCTCATATTCTACTTTCTGTGACTAATTTAGCAGTGTAGTTCTATCCATAAGCCCATTTATTATTATAAAATTTGATTATTTTCTTCTCTTTCTCCTTATGAAGGGTTGCAGATAGTGACTAACTAGAGACCTGTATGAATCTGTCTTCAGACAAATGCAGTGCTGTTGCTTTTCAAGTTGTTATTTTGGTCAAAACACAGATTTTTTTAAGATAAATTGACTCAGTGTTTATTGCCAGTAGAGACAAACTCTAAGCTCCTGCCAACATAGGCTAGTTTCAAAGAAATTTCAATGCCCCCTTTTCTAATATTACAGCAGAAGCTCAGTTATGCCTTTCATACCTGGTAGTTTTGTGTTATCCACACACCTCCTGCAGGAACAGACTATCCCTTTCTGCTGGACAGTAACCTGTATTAGCAAAGTGCAACTGTGGTACTGATATAAAATGTACTGTAATGTACTTACTTCTATAATGCAGTACTTGTATTATTAAAAGAAATTTGGTATCTATTTATTTCTTACATAGCCAGAAAAAAAAAAATCAACTCAACCAAAATCTCCTCAGCAGGTTTTGAAGAGTTTGTTACTCATTAATGTGAATGAGGAAGGTTCTATCCTAAGTAATTAAAAACAAATTAAGTAGAGGCACTAAATCTTTGTCTCATAAATGAAGGTTTCATCAGGGTGAAATTATATCTCATTGGTCATGGAATGAATAATAAATGAGCAGTGAATCTACTGGATCATTTCAAATGACTAATCTTAGTCAACCAGGTAAGTGAAGATGGCTATAAATTGGGTTAATTACTGTAGCTTGAGTTTTAACTCAACAGCTCTTAATTTCAACTTTCAAAGGCTACACAAACCAATTTTGTACTCTTAGATTATAATGAGCAGTCTTTATTCTTTAATCAGTTCATCCAGTATCTGGCTGTCTACTGTAACATTCCTTTGAAGTCAAGAAAGATCTAACATAATTGAAGAAATGTCTAACTACTTGACTCCCTCTTTTTTAATATAAAGGAATTAAACATTAATCAGACTTGTGCATCTCAATTAAGCCAATTAAAATTATCACAGAATGTAGTGCACAGAGCAATAGGTAGCTTTAATGTTTGAATACATTATCAACTTTTACCTAATGTTCCTTATTTAAGATGTTTGTTACTCAAAATGGGAATGCATGCAATGCATTAAAGAGCACTACCATTGTTTAAAAAGTTTGACTAACTTAATTTACTTAGTGTAATTGCCTACATTTATGCACAAGATGTGTTAAAATTTGTTGCATTTAGTTAAGATTAATATGTGGATTACTTTAGGTCTTCCTGCGCCAGTCTAATTTCCATATGTTTTTCTGCTGATTGTTTTTTTTTGGTAAGAAAAATATTATGCACTATATGTGACTTAATTTATATCACAGGGAAGTATGGCTTAGTCTTTACTGGCTGATGTATATACGCAAAGTCCATATAATTACTAATAATTTGTAACAAGTGTTAATTGATAAACAACTCCCTCTGGTAGCTTAATTAAAGCTGTAGGATAGCAAGGCGATTTACAACTGGGATTGATCTCAATTAGTCAACAAAATCTGTGTAGTCTGTTCAAAGAAGAAGGAGGAAATATAGCCTAGCGAGGCTTTGGGGATTTTGTCTTGTATTTTTCTTTTTTTTATCAAGAGAAATAAAATCACAAAGTACAGTAATGTTTGCTGCAGTTATCTACCTACTGTACACTGTGCTTATCTTTTACGCTACCCAGCACTTGTTCTTTCATTTGTTTGTTCATTGTCAGGTTACAGAACAATATTCAAACATTTCTTTTCATTATACACAATGTGATAAAAAAGAGGTTTCATACAGGGATGTACATTTTAGAATAACACCCCCAGGAGACCACAAACTAGAGAGTGAAAAACATTTAAAATATGTCAGTTTTTGATCTTACTTAGAGATTTGTTTATAAACTGGCATTATGCAGCCTTAATTAAAAGATAACACAGGAAAGATGGCATTAGGGAATAACTGGATATGTGGAAGCACAGTGATCTTATAAAGTCAGCTATGCTGTTTCAGGATTCACTACTCTTTTATCATTTGGACTGATAGTAAGAATATAATCTACGAGTACTTGAAATTGCCCCTGTGGAATAAAAAAAAGTGTCATCTCTGTTTAAACTAGATCACAGACTGGCTGCAAACAGCTGCTGAAACATTAATTAATTTGTTTGCAAATAAATCATGGATATGTACTAGCTGAAAATACAGATATAAACAAGCATGAATGTTGTGCTTCTTAGATTACCTATGGATCCCTGGTTTGCCTACATTTTTAAAGATAATTGTATATGCACCAGAAAAACAAACACATAGACCAAATAATCTGAAAGAGCTGAGCCTTTTTATTAAAGTTGTTCTATAGATACATCGATGTGCTGAAATGCAAATCAGTTCCAGTGCTTTAAAAAACACACATCCATTTTACATCTGTGTAGGACTGAACCTCATTTAAGAAAGATTTGTTAATCAAAGAGAATGAAGTATTTTGGTGGAAGCATATGAATGTGGGTTTAACAAGTTTGCAGCTAAAAATACAGCTTGATTTCAGCTTTGCAATTTATGTTCCTCTGTATCCTGAATGCTCTTTTGGTAGCTGTGTGGCATCCTCTATAAACTGCATTTCTTGGTACCTGCTTTTCATATCCCATCAAGGATGCTGTTCAACATCTATGGATTGTTTAAAGAAACAGGCTAATTGCTACAGCCTTGTGTTTCCCTGAGCTAGAGGTGAGGCAGATGTACCTAAATTCGCACTTGGAACGACACAGGCCCTTCCTTGGGGCAAGCCTTGAGCTCTTATGGTGCTTCTCATTGTAAGGGCAAATCTTTGGCTCTTCCCAGTGCTCTCCTAGGCTCTGCATATGGTAGGCAGAGAGGAGAAAGGTGACTCTGCAGGCCTTGACCCCTTGACATGAGCTTTATTTTCAAGAGTGGAAAAAAATAAAGGTTAGATTCCGCCAAAGGATGGGACTTGCATGTGTAATATGAACAATACAGGGAGGCGTCTGGATACTAACTAACCTTCAAGTGGCAGGCTGCTCTGTCACAAACCAGACCTGTTGGTGGAGGTTATAGCACATGGCCAGGAAAGGTTGCATGGTCCAAATTCTGCATTCTCCAGAAACGTTATCTACGTTACAGAGCTGCTGTCCTATGTACACAGCTTTTTATCTGTTTTTTTAAGAGGCTTTGTTTTGAATATTTTATAAAATGATGGGTATCCTTTTTAGTCTTTGGAAAATTGTTTGCTAACAGGAAAAAAATCACATTTTGACATGAAAAAATGAAGTCAGAACCCTAGGGAAAACACAAAACTATAGAGGAGCTAACATGATGATGTGAATTTGATTTTCTTCTTCCTTCTAGGGTCTGGTTTTTTGTACACTATCTGAACTGCCATATGAAAGATCCTACTCCAAGCAGATCTCGCTATCCAGATGTTTTTGTCAGTGAAGGGATAGATTTTGTTAAGTTTGGCTCAAAATTACTTGAGCAGTATTGATTTTTGGGTACTGAAACTGCATCGTGCCTTAAAATCACCTTTTCTGTAGATAGTGCAAGCTTTAGTGTTAGTTCCAAGAGCGGTCTTTGACCTCAGGGAGCATATTCCTGCAAAGCACTCAGGTACTGTTAGCACCCAGCTACCTCCTTCATGCCTACTTTAATGCTGAAGAGAAAGCTTCGGGTCATTTAGTCTTTGTACTCGAGTTAACTATAAGCCCTTTGCTTGGGCTCTCAGAAAGCACTAGCTAGAGCATGAGCTCTTTCCAAATTCAAAGCCTGTTAGGGCTTTTTCAGAGGTTAATGTGACCACTCTAGATAGTATCAGTCATGTTTGTTTACCAGTCCTGCCCTAAGGTTCACCCACCAGCTGCTCCAGGTTCAGCTATTTAGCTTCTTGTGGCATAGCACTTCCACAGCCTGATTCAGTGATATTATCTGTCTAGAAGCTTGGCTTTCATATCTTTAAGGAAAGAAGGAGAAACTTTTATTTTATTTTTATTATTACTTTTGCCAGTAATACCAGCTAAGCTCTCTTTCTGTGGAAGAGCTGGACCTTTGGGGTTTTTTTTGTGAAGTGGGGGAAGAAGGGTTCATCTGAACGTGTGGGCAGGAATGGCAGTACCAGCAAGCCAGTGACCTGAGGGAAGCTGTGTGCTCCTACAAGTTATGATTTTACATGAAAGATGGTGACAGCTTCTGGAAGGCAGTTTTTGGTCCTTGGCCAAACTGCACTGTTACATCAGGCAGGAGAGAAGTCAGGAGAGAAGGTTTTGTGGGTGGTGCTATTAGGAGAGATTTTATTGATGCTTCTATATTTCCAAAGAAATACAGAAAAACTGAAAACTCCAAGGAAAGTTGTAACCATCACAGTTTTTGGATCAAATTAGGGAGGTATAGATTTTGAGAAGTCTTTTTGCTCCTGTATTTGTGAAGAAAGCTGAATTTTCCTTTTTTTTTTTTTTTTTAGGTCTTTTTTTGAACTTTAACTGCGTATGCAATAATTTCGGATGAAATGTAAGCTCAATTGTGCTCACAGCAGTTAGTAAAGTCAATGGGCAGCCGAGGATAAACAAAGTTCTCAGAACCCCTAGCATTCCAGTTTGCCATTCACTGTTAGAGGTTTGTGCTGTTATGATGACTGGATTAATCTATAATATCTCCTAACCTACACAACATGGTGTCTGTGTGAAGTATAATGTTGTCTGGGTGGAACTTTGTCATGTGCCTCCCATTTGATGTTCTTTGCAAGATCATAATTGATGGTATACCTTGTCATACCTTGGACTAAAATTGTCTTGTACTCTCAGAACTGACTCCTCTTTGAGACTCTCAGGGCTGTTTTATTGTATTTTGTTGTTTGGGTTTTGGTTGTGTTCCTCTGCCTGCTGCCTCCTTTTCCCCAATGCTGTACATGTATTAAATGCTGTAAATATGCTGTACATTGACCTAAAGGGACTTCAGACAAAGCTGAAGCATGAACTGGGGGTTCAGCCTAGGAACTTTTCAAATAACTCTTGTGCTGCTGGTTTCCTTTAGAGCTTATGTCCCCTCTGTGATCAGCTTTGGAATGCTTAATTTATTTATGTGCCTGTTTCCAGCCAGTCTCTTTTCCTTCCAGGAGGGCAGGAGCTCCTGTGTCAGCATGGCCCACGAGCTGTCTGCAGGGAGTTCCTGGGGGCAGGAGACAAGGCAGGGGCTCTTGATCATGCTGCCAGCCCATGAGGATCTGTACTTAGGACCTGAACACAGCCCTCCCTCTGGGTTTGTCTGCTTGTTGCAGCTAATTAGAATTGTAAATTTGCCCTTAAAATCAAATTCTGTTTAAAGAGCAACTTTTGCCTTGGGGCACCCTTGTAAGCGGAAAATACTTATCCAAAAAGCAGTTTACTTGGCTTATGATTTCCTGTAATCCCTATATTGTTCTTCAAGATATTTGTGTGAGAGTGAGGAATTGCTTTTCACAGTTTAGCCTCCTCTCTCCTCTTTGTCTGATCTTGTACAGGAATTGTCACCTTTTGTTTTATGGCATCACAGCCGGTTCCACTGAAATAGCTGGATGCTCCCAAGTTTTATGTCTCCCAGCAGGGTCTACCTTTTAAGCTACCACTTTCACAAATTAGTGGTTGGGACATATCTTCTCAGGAATTTATGCTGTTGGTCCTTTCAGCTTAGGACAGTTTAGGTAGAATTGCTGCCCAAAACTACAGATTATTCTGGGCCAAAACATAACACATATTTATCACTGTGGCCACACTACTCAACAATTTGGGATCAAGAAGCAAAAAACAGCATCATGCTTAACTGAGGTATGCTCTAATCACTTGAGTGTCTGAAGTCTGGTTCACTCTGAAATTGGGACAGGGTCATCTGCCCAGTGATGTAAAGTCCTGTGCTTATTTGGGAGATTTAAATAAATTTGAATGCATGAAGCTATTTGTGCAAAATAGGCCATGGAATAATTGAGTACAGCACTGAGTACAGGTGCAACTGCCATTCTTCCAGCAGGTCTGGAAGAATGGGCTTTGAGCTGCGTGGGTTCTTCCTATTGGCAATCATCAAGAGAAAGCAGAAGGAATAACCAAGCTTAGCTAACCCTCCTCATTATCCCATCCCTCTTGATTCATGAAGAGTGAGTTTCTGAACAGTTTTGAATTGAGTTGTGGTTGTCAATTAATAAGTTAAACATCAAGTAATGGGTTGCAGGGTCAGTCAGAAAAATACAACTGCTAGGACTCTAGCCCTGGTAATTTGGTGTCAATTTAAGCATGGTGGATCCAGACTTACGTAAGCTAAACGAGAATCACTTACATAAGTGTGAAAGCATACATAGATGGAAGCAAGCTGAGAAATAAGCAAAGAAAAACATATTTAAAAAATAAAAAGGCCCCAAGAATCCTATTCTGTTCCAAAATGCCATATGGTCAATAGCTTGGCATCATCTTCCCAAGTGTGTTAGCAATGCTTTACAGGTTGCTGAGCATCAGTGCCTGGATGGAAGGCAATGGCTGAAATAGCATGATATGAAAAAGGGAGCAGCTTGAGTGCTTTCATCCGTGTGTTAGCAGTCAGTCAGCATGGGACTGTCATTGCTTCAGAACTTCCTTCACTGAGAGTCGAGGAATTGCTTGGATGTAAGTGAAGTAAAGATGTTTTAACACTGTCCTTAGTTTGGATAGCAGAATTTTAAGAAAAGTTTGTCAAGGGTTTTTTTAATCTATCTTATTTATTTTCACAATGAATAGTTGTGTTGCCGGGGGCCAAAACACACATAAAGCTACTTGAGGGTAAACAACAGGAGTAAACAACACTTGTGAGTTATGACACACACTCAGGATAATGCAGGGAAACAATGAGGGATATTATAGAAACAAAACTAATTTTTGTTCTTGTATAACATTCTGAACAGAACAGTGAAGGACATCATAAATCCATTCATTTATTTCAAAATTTGCAAAACAAATCCCTTCTTACACGTACTATTTGTACAACATGAAATTATTATTCAATAAGTTGACATTTTAAACCTATTACTGCCTAAACCCATCTATTACTGAGCTATTCAGAGCACTAAGTTAACATTTACCAGAACATTCATCCTCACATCATGGGGAGATCAAGCTCAAATCCTTTATTTCATATTCAGATCTTGTTGGGTCAGGATTGAAAACTGCTACCTTTCTCATACTTTACCGAAAAGCCACTCTGAAATCCACAAAAGAATTATTATCAAGTTACTGCAGTTATTCAGCTAGATGTTGACTTTGATATGTCAACTCTCTGGTCTTTAATAGAAAATTGATGGTCTTGCACTGAGGGTCAGTCATATGCATGACCAGGATAGGCCAAGGTTTGCATTAAATTACACCCAGCCTTGCATTTTATTCTCTGGCAGGCAAAGTCAAACAAAGCCAAATGGATACCTTGTTAGTTTTGTTTTCTTCATTGTTTTCTGTTGGCATATGGATTTAATTCTGTAATGGGGGACTGCTGGGCACAATGTGCTTTATTGATTTTTCTGGGGAAAGTTTTTGTGAGAGCACATGGAAGTATGATAACACAGAAGCAACTGGTGCTATTTTTGTTCTTGTTGCGGTACGTGTCTATTATACCATTTATTTAACAATTGACTGTGTCACAAGAAATCAGGTTGAATTTGTGCTTCTAGTAATGTCTTCCTGTAGCCTTGGACTGAAGTTGTGAAAATCATTGTGAGTTTTTTTTGCTTCCTATAAATTTTGTTCCTGTGGTGACTGCAAGGAATCGTGCAAGCTGTGGCCTTTTTTGGTGTTGTTGGTTGTCAGTTCATGCAAAATTGCATTTTCAACTTGTCTGAGGAAGGAGTGCTGTATGGCAGAACTAGGATATCCATGGTCTAGGACTGCATTTTGAATCCCAGCTTCTGAAGTGTCGGCTGAAGCCACAGGGGGTTGAGTGAGCTACTGCTCTGTGCATAATTTCTTTGATGGCTGCAGATGAATATGTTGCATGGCAGCAAATAAGAAAATGAAAGCAAGGGAATACATTTGCCTTTAAAAAAAAAAACAATACCAAAAACTGTTCTTCATCTTCTGTTTCCTGCAACTGCTATTATGCAAACACCACATCAAATATGCCTATAGAGACTTGAATGGCTCAGCAGCATCTTCTGGTTTTATGTGTAGCTTCCTGCAAAGTTTTCAGGTTTGCTGCTCATATAACACTGCTCAAAATAATGGCAGAAGGTGAACATACATCCTTTCTTGTCTGGACAGTCACATGAAGCATCTGTGGATGAACTAGGACATTCCTTTCCTCATGAAATCTAGAGAGGATCCTGGATAGAGGGTAATTGTTTTTTGAGATCTCTTACCATTGTCTATGTGGACTGATCATGGAAAGACTCAGTTTACACAACCTTTGTCTGTTGTTTGTGTTGGTTTTGTGTCAGTGGTTTTTTGTTGGCTAGATTTTTCAAAGCCTTAGTCAGGAGGCAGCCAACTCTCACTGAAGCACAATAGGATCTAGTGTTCAGGAAACCTATCTGATTTAGGAAGACATCTCACTGACTTTCAGTAGGATTTACATGCCTGAGTCTCTTAAATGCTTCTGAAGATTCCAACCTTGGATTTGAAAGCCAACCAAATGCGTGCTAAGCGTTTTCACAGAAGCAGACTGGTCACAGTATGTCCGCTCTGCAGGACCAAGTTTCACAGCAGATGCATATAAGGCATTTAGTTCTTAGAGAAAGGATGTCAGACTTCAGATTTGAAGGGGAATGCACAGCCTAATGTAAGTATTAATGCAGCCCTTAATGCCCAGTTAAGAACATCAGTGAATATATAGGAATGATTTTTAGGAATAGTCCGTGTTACTACTTTGATGTGAATCTCCTTCATCAAACCCAGAATTAGCTTTGCTGAAGTCAATAGACTCCTGCACCCTTGTAAGTGACTGCAGTTAGGCAACCCTCCAAGTATGTATGCTCTTATGGAGCAAAACATACAGATTATAAATAACATCACAGGGACACTGGGTCTGCTTTATCTCTGCAGTAATTCTTCTGATATGCTTTGAGTTACATCGGGATAAATTTGGCCCACTGAGATTAGTATAAAAAAGCAGGTTGTGTTTCTTAGCTAGAAAGGTGCATATAAATCCCTGTATCTCTAACTTTGATCAGCTTAACACTCAGCTTTCTATGTGAATCCTTTACCTTCTCCCTTATTTCAGAGCAGCTAATGCTGGCAAATGCCTGTTGGACCTACAAAATTACCATGCTGTACAGCAGAGGTGCTGTGAAACTCCCAGAGCATACAAGTGATGCTCAGATCAAACTGCCTTTCTCTTCCTCCTAGTCGATGAAATTGTGTAGATGACTCCTTCAAATCTCTCTTTCATTTTAGAGCCTGATCCTGTGACCCACTGATTCCTCTCATCTCCCTTTAAAGCTAATGAGACTCAAAAGTGCTCATCACCATTCATGGTGCAGGATTAGGCCCTTAATTATCCTCAGAAATAGTCATTCTCTTCTGGATGATGAAACGGTGTAGTACCAGCCTTACCTGGTGATGGTAATGCCTCTTCCTGTTTGTCTTAAGATGCCTTGCTTTGTCAATACAAGGAAAATTTCTGTGTCTGCACTCCCCTCCCCAGTCATGCACAGCATACAGTGGTGTATGGCACCAGCCTGTTTTCAGTTTGTCCCTTAGGAAAGAAATTATTGTATCCACGCTTTAAAAGAGCTCTTCACTTAATACTTTCCTGTATAATTAGGAAATGATGCTCATCTGACAAAGTACATTCATTAAATAATTTCAAAATAAGCCAGAGGCATTGTTTAAACATAGTGTCAACATAAACTGTAGAAAATTTGCAGAATAGTTAAATTTTAGCCAAAAGTGTATGTTAATGGAGCAAGAACACTAAATGTTTTTTCTGCTTTTTAAGGCATCGAACTATCTTTTAGTGCAAGTTCTGCCTCACAGCCAGATCTGGCCCCTTCTTCACCCTAGCCCTTTCATCTCCCTTTGTTCCATGTCTATGCTGAGACTGAGATTTTCCCACCTCTCTCAGTCTTACTGTGGCTCTGAAAGATGATTGCCTTCCGGTGAAGCCCTTTCCCCTTCTTCTGTACCCAAGCTCCATGTTCAATGAACATCAAAAAGCCTTATCATACCCTGATGGTTTAAATCTTTAAACAGAGAGTAACAGCCTGAGTACATCCAGACCCCTCACATCCTATAGTCTTGTCACTATGTGTTCCTGCAACAATTACCAGGAGAGGGAGGCTGCGGAGTGAATCAAGTAGCGTGTGTTGTCTCCCTGGACTCCATGCTGATGCTCTGATCAGGACTTCAGCAAAATTCTGTTTGAAATGAGAATAGACTAATTTTCATCAGACTCTTCTCAGAGGAATCCCATGTGGGCTAGCATGCCAAGGGTCATCATTAGAAAACTGCCTTCAAAAGAGCTGAGGTTTCTTGTGGCAAAGCTCTTTCCCTTTACTAAATTTATAAACATTTATGTAAAAATGTATACATTAATTGTTCTGCTTCCCTGTATGCCTGCAAAGTAATGTCCAAAAACATACTTGAGGAAATAGACTCGTAAAAATAGCCCAAGTAAGGACAAAAATGTCCTCATTTTGACTGAAAATTCAGAATACTGTGATCAAAGGATGCTGTAACTCCCAGCTGTTCAAAGGGACTTGTATTAAAAAAAAAATCAGATGTGACCAAGAATAGAAAATAACTCATTAAGAGCTTAACTAGATGATGACAGGTGAAGCCATCAGTTGCTTAAACACTGTAATGTTTTTCTATGCAGTTTCTGTTATTTTTCTTCTTTTTTTTTTTTTCCTTTCTCCCTGGAATCAATTTATACTTTCTAGAAATAATTATGAGATCAAGTAAAGTTTGTCTGCTATGGAAAATAAACAGATACACAAGACACTGGGTTGTGGGGTAATGAAGACATCACTTTACTGCATTTTTAAGCATAGATAAATTACTGAATTTATTTTACAATTCCTATTTATCAATTTTCATCTGAAGTAGCTGCAGTTCTTAAAAGGCAAAAGAAAGGTAACAGGAGTCTGTAAGTAAAAGAATAATCTCTGGAAGTTTTAAGCCTTCAGACATAAAGAAAAGGTCTTTGCTCTGTCTTTTGTGACTTACAAGAAATGAGTGGTAGGTGGATATGATTCTCATTTTTATAGCTATTGTTTTGCTACCACAGTGTTTGTAAAATGCATTAAAAAACTCTTTATAATTCTCTTAAGCAGCTTAAATCCCTTTTCACTTTCCCCAGGCAAAACCTGATTCACTTGCATGTTTTTGGGCTCTGACCTTCACAACGCTGATCTCCCAACAGTAGTAGCCAGTTTCTTATTCTTTAAGTGCTGGAGGAATCATGAAAAATTCAGACACTGGGTTTCCCTGAGACCAATCTGGTGGCTTTGTCTTTGTGCTAACTGCTGCTTTCTATGCATCATTCAAAAGGTACATACTGTTGTCAGCCCCTGAACTGCTACTTGGTGTTAAACATGAATATTTGTAGCTTAGCAAGGGACTAAATTTAAAAAAATTAATATTTGACAACCTTTGAGAAGGCATTACGGGCATGAAACTATACGAATGAAAGACTGTATTTGTGAAAAATGAAAACTTTCTTCACTGGGGCAGTTCTAAACATTATCAGATCTGTTTTGAAGCAGCTCTGGTTGCTGGACTTTCTTCCTGATGCACAGATTATGATTGTACCAAAGAAAATACTATAGTACATTTGTTTTTTCCTGTGTACTGCAGGGGAAAAATTCATTCTGTGCATGTGCCACTAATCCTATCTGAGCAGAAAGCAGAGGAAGATGGCGTGTGGCTTGTTCTGGCTACACATCACAGATACATCCAATGGTAAAATTGCCTTTTTCCACATTTCTTAATTAGAAATAGAAATGGCTTCAACTAATAGAATCTCTTATTAATAACAAAAGGAATTGCTAGCTCTCTAGTTCAAGTGGCATATCTGCATAACTTATAGCCTTAAGAGCTTGTAGAGTCACTCACACTCCTGGCAGAATGCCTTTTACTCTCCCATATTAATGAGTTGTTCTAAATTTAGTCTACTGTGACAAACTAATATTAATACAGTATTTTATGGCCCAGAGCATTGTTAATGCATAAGAATGAAACACTGAATCAGAAGAAGGGGAAAGGAGGCAAGATTACTTAGTATGATTGTCAAGATATAAGATAATCCAACTATGTAGATATTAAGACTTAAATATAATGCTCTGCTTATAGATTTATATTATGTGAAACATTTTCTATTATTTTAAATCCGTGCAGTATTAGTTTCTTATTTTCAAAGGTTTATAACTCGGTCATAAAAATTCACTCTGGGCTGAAACTTGGCGTACAAGGTCTTAACCTGGGAGCATTTTCTTAAGTAAATTTTCAAACAAATCAGTATTTTTCTAAGGTGAAAGTGAGACAACAGTCAACATGTATGCAATTTTCACAACAGGTCTCACAAAACAATGGAAACTAATAAGCAAAGACAAAAAGAGTCAGTAATAAGATTTAATTGCTCTTTTTTGTATTATTTTAATTCTTTTAAATTGCAAAATACTAACAGGACAATGTATTTGGCAGGTAGCAGCTATTTAGATGACAGAGTTTCTTCCACTGCAATCAAGGGATTTTTGTCACTCTTTGAAAGGGGAGTAGGGTACAGTACTCCATTTGATAGGTATTTGGTAGTGATGATTTTACTGTCTTGGTATTTATCTAAATAGATATTTGCATGAATATTACCTAAATATAATTTTGCAGGAGTAAAGACTTTCTGCAGAGTTTTTATATGACTTCAATAGCTGTGTTTTATAAACATGCATGTGCATTCATATGTACAAATACATTTCATCTTTGAAACCTAAAGCCTAGTCCAAACAGAGTTAAACCACCCACCTGTGTAAATTGAGGGGAAGAAAAGCACATGACCCTAACTCATGGAAGGGATGCTGTTCCTAACCATGCCAAGTGTGTCTGATGCCTGCCAGAATGCTGCCACTTGTAGGGTGGATCATGGATTTTCGCTGTGAACAGGCAACAGACAGCAGAGGAGCTGATGTGGAAGCACAGGGTCAGCAATTAATTGTATAAGGTGCTTGGCTACCTGTGCCATTACTGGAAATCCACCTTAAACAAGGAGGGATGATGAAGTTTCTTGATTAGCTAATGGGATAATTGGGTATATTGGGTGATTTTACTGACAAACTTTGGAAATGGTATATGTAAAATAATTCTTCATTTACTTTGGATTTCTGATCCATATAAAATGTAACCCCTGATTTGACTTCTCTCTTCTTATGTGGATTAGGAAGTTCTATCTCCAGTGTTTACAGGAATACAGATTAGTTAAGGAGTCTTGAGTAAATGTGAAAATTGAAAGGCCTGGGATGTGTGATTTTGGTGCCAAATAGACCTTGGAGGAAGACAGTTCCTTCAACCTCATTTGGGTCGGGCTGCAGAGCTGTCAGGATGGAAGTTGTCTTTGTGCAGGTGGAGAAATGGTCCTTTTGGCACTCTTCTCCAGGAATTTTTTAGAAAAATCAATCTACTTGTGGCTGTGGGTTTATCAAGGTTGGTTAGACGGCATCCAGTACTTGTTGTAATGTTCTGCTTTGAAACATGCAAAACATTTCAATGCTTGGTTGTGGGGTAAGAACTGTGTTTTGGGAGCAGTGGCCTAACCTGTAACTGGTGGCATTCACGAAAGAAAAATCTAATTGCAGTGAAGTTTTGGTGGACAGGGAGGTTGTGGAGTTAGCAGGTGTCTAGCTAGCACAGAGGCCCAGTACAAATTGGATTGTTAATTTTTGTGCTGGTCAGATAGGAAACTGTGTAGAAAAGAGCAGAGCTCTCCAGCTCTTTCTGCAGCTCCCCACGCTCCAGGAGGAGGGTGAGCACTGGAGTTGGGTGCGTGGCTCTGCCCAGGGCCCCCCATCAAACTAATGACACTGAGTTTCACGGGCAGTGGCAGATCCATGCCTGGCTGGGCAGGGGGAATAGCAGAGGTTCTTGTAAGTGACACAGCTTGGGTATCAGAAGGAGCAGTGGTAGGGGGCTGCAGCTCGCTGGAGGCAGATTTTAACGAGCTGCTGCACCAACTGGGCAGAATCATTTCCAGCAAAGCCCTCATTTCAGCACTGATTCAGTCTCCATAAGACCCCTCTGTGCTGACAGAGAACCACAGGCAAGAAATTATCTAAAACTGATGTAATTTGGGATAAAACCACAAGAACTGGCACTAGGGATCAGTTGCCTTGCATATTATGTCGCCCAGGTTGTACCCAGACGCTGAGGTGGGTGAGGGCAGCCAAGGCTTGTTGCTCTGCATCCCTCACACAGTGCTGGGACTCCTTCTGCAAGAGCAAAGTCCTGTTCACTCAGAATTTCTTCATTGTGTGGGATGCCAGTACATTCCACATTGCACAAATTATGGAGCTCATTAATCTCCCTATGCCATAATTAAGTCTGTTTAAGTCTACAGTGCAGTCCATGAGTTCCTTTTAGTGGGTGTTTGGGGAGCAATGGATCAGGTTTTTCTTTGCTCTCCCTGCCAGTGCTAGGCCTTTACCAAGCAAAGCTAATGATCCTTCCAGCCATCTTTGTCCCTGAATCCTGGTCACACACACATTCACTGGAGAGTGAGCAAACTGTCATTTTGAGGCAGGAGTGTTACTGAGGGCTCTCTTGTTACCCAGAAGGCAGGATGAAAGAAAGGAAAAGGCAGTCTTCTGTCAAAACTGAAAATGATTCCTACACTTGCTCTGCACCCTTACAGAAACATAAAACAGATTATTGTAACTTTATGTATTTGGATAGTATTTTGGTCTATCTTTTGGCTTTTATTTCCTGCTTTTATTCCAGTCATGCAGCTGTGTTCCTGCATACCCTCCTGAAAAATCCCTTCAACACAGTCACATCAGAGGTCTAAGGACTGAGTGGCCCATGATGGTTGTGAATGAACAGTCACTGCCAGTGCTGCATTTTTGTGCATCACCTTCAAGAGATATTTGCATTATATAAAGCCAGGATTTTTTTACATGATAGTGGTGTATATTTTGCCTGAAATAATTTGAACAAAAACCTGAATTTTCTATTTTCTTAAATATAATTTTTCCCTATTTCTCCCAGTTTGTTGTTTTTGTTGTTGGGTTTTTTTTTTTCATCATTCCTGGCTTTTTCAGATGTAGATATAAAGCTAAAATCAAAGCTGCCACACCAGCAGTTTCAAAAATGTGCTGTGCCACCATGCATCTCTGTTGGGTAGTATTTTATCTGAGAATCTTGAAAAGAGCCTATTTTTAAAGAGGTAAGTGCTAAGCATCTTCTGAAAGGCAGATCTCCCAGAGCTCTATGGGGGTAGCCACCTGGAACTGGATGCCCTTAGATTTGCCAGTTCTTCTGAAGACCTGCCATTCTTTGTCGTTGTTTTTCCTTTGCAGTCTTCAGCATGTTGGTATTGTGGAAGAAAAAAAAAAATCAAGCAGCTGCCAAGATTTGGCTATTTCCCATGCACAGAATGCTGATACCTCCCACCTTATGAATCAATATGTCTCTAAGGTGGATTGGAGGATGAGGCTTCAAACTAATTCACATGACTGCCTACCACTGTAGTGGACAGAATATCTATTTGGTAGCAGTGACTGGAAAGGTAATTTTTAATGTTACATGTTTTATTTCATGTACCTCTAATAAAACACAAGTGTTCTATTTTTCAAGAAAATACTAGGAGGCACAACCTTACAGAAATGCTTACTTATGACCCTGTTACACATGGAGTTTTGGACTGCAGTGATAAGTTGCTATTTTATTGCTGAAAGGACTTACTTAGCATATGCAATATGCAAAAGGAGGAAAGCTGAGCATTGGAGGATATTACCAGTGTGCATTTAAAAGAAAATTATCCCATGAAAAACAAACCCCTCGACTTAAATGCTACTCATAAACTATAAGGCAACTAAGTCTACCTTAATGAGTGATATTACTACTTGATGAGGAAACAAAACCAATACTACTAAAGTATTGAGCTAGTGTAAATGTTGACAAGTTGGAATCTATTAAATACATGTTCTTGTGGGAGCTGGAGAGGTGTAGTTTGTATTGTTCTGGATTTTTAAAATTATACCTACATTTTATGAGAATTCCATTTGTTATCTGAGTCTGTCAGTGCAGTTCTTTTCATCTATGGATAGGAAGCAGAAGCTTAAATTTTGTGTAAGCAAGTGCAGTATGGGAGATATCCCTTTCAAGAGAAAGGGAGAAAGAATAATATGAATCAGATATGGTGGTAGATATTTTCCACTGTTATTTTTGTTCCCTTACACATTTTTTTCTATACAATGCCATTGAACTCTGCTGTCTTGCTGGCTAATTTAAGGTTCAGAATTTAACTGTGAGCAGGCTTACCTGTATGATGTTGGAGAGTCTCAAGAATGGTGGAACATATTTTTAAAACTGAATATTTGAAATCCAAATGTCTGACAACAAGGTGCTGGAGATATGCAGGGTACAGAATACATAGTAATGGCTAAATACACTTAACTCAGATGCTTATAAAGTAGTAATGGAGAAAAAATCACCAGCAATGATAGAACAATGGAAGAATTTCCACTAATGAATCAGACATCTCTTTGGACTCCTTTGTCTCGACTGGTGTGCACTTTGGCTATTTTAATTAAGTTTCTCGTTTAGCCCGTGCAGCTGTTTCAGGCTGCGCGTTCCCTGGAAGCAGAGGTTCGCTAGAGGGCAGCATTTGATAAAGTGTTTAAAAAGGGGCTCCGCACGAGGGAGGAACTGCACGCACACCGCTTTAATAACGCTTTTAGCAGCGTTCTCTGACATAAGTTTTCAGATCTGTTTGTTGGTCTGGGGCCTGGAACAATGTTTGGGTCGCTGAGAATTTTTGAAAGAAATTTAAGGATTTATTCCACTAATAAATATGAATTGGTGTGAGATGGATATATTATTTCAGGTTTGCAGAAATTGCACCCTGCAGCACTATCTGCTATCCTTAGCCTTTTAAATGTACATAAATTAATATTTTAAATTTTATATTATTGCAAAAGAATAAAACATGAATAGGTTCACTCATCTATTAGCCCTTCCCTTTTATTTCTTTTTTTTATTACTACTGATTTTCAAGCAGTCATCTCAGCATTAGTATTTTATTCAGCAAAAATCTCTTGTTGCTGCAGAGTCTCAGTGGATCTGTATGGCTGGGCACCTGTGGAGTCCTGTCATGGTGCTAGAGGCAAAACCTTCTCTTGTGCTGGTGTTGGTTCTCAATGGTTTGCAAGGCTTTGCCCTGGCTTTGCCAGGGCTTCCAGCTCTCCTGGACAGGCCAACAGCTCCATGCAGCCTCCACAGGGCCGGGGATGCAGATGGCCAGGAGGCAGCCTACCTGGGCTGGCTGATCAGACAGGAACCCTTGAAGAGGTGTGATTTGGCATTTAAGGTTAGATAAACAGGTATTTTCTGATTCATCACTAGCCAAGAAATGCCATTTTGCTTCTCTGAACTAGGGGCATCAAATGAAAAGTGACTTCTGCCACCAAGCATTAGGGATCTATTCGAGGAGACTACATCACCCTTGGCTTTCTAGTTGTGGGGGAGGGAGAGATTGTTAAAAAGGACAGTTTAACTGACCTAAGATTTGAAATGCCTTCTGGAGATGTGCATCCTCTAGAGAAAGCATTTGAGTGATAAGACATATAATTTGTATGTGTCTAAAATGAAGGGGTGTAACTGGACTCCACAGCCACATGTTGCCTTTAACAGTGGTGCCAGTGCTTTTCCCTGGTGAACATGAAGCAGAAATGACCAGGGCTTGCACTGGAACCATTATGCTGCTGGGAAAAGCTCTGGTGGTTCAATAGACTTCTCTTTCTCACCTGGTTAAGTGGCGTTGATTTAGGTGAACTCTTTGTAAATGACATCTTTGCTGGGATTGCTGTCTGCACAGGCAAGGTGTAAGCCTGATCCTGAGGATGTGTGTGCTCAGCCTGCAATAAACATGCCAAGGACTCTCCCAGCTCAGAAGCTGAGCTGCGGTTAAGCACATTGCACCTCGTGTGGTTCGGAGTGGGTGCAATTCTGATTTCCTATTTTAAGCTGTTAGTCTCCACTACTGACTGTAGCTTTATGGTTGCAAATATTCCTATGTAGTTAGAAAACCAGCAGAATTAATTTGGATAGCATGAGATGTATAAATGGAATATCATTGTCATTATCTTTAGAATTACATCTTTCACGCACCAGGTAAGTCCAGGAGGCAGCTAAATATTTTCCCCCATGACATTATCACAAATGTCATTCGGTGCTTCAAGACTATTTGAGCAAAATAAATCACTGGCCAAGTGATGTTTGTATCATCATATGTGTGTTACTTTTTGCTGGAATAGATTGTCACAAGATAGCCTTTTTTCAGTTCTTCAAGACAAATCTGGTTTTTTGTTCTTAATGGTGGATTTTTGTTTCATTTTTATTTTTTTAACTGTTGTTAAATACCTCTCAATGTGTGCCTGTTTGTCTTGAAGCTTTGCAGGTCTGTGGGCTGACAAATGGCTTGGAGATGTTTAGAGAACTTACCTTATTTATGCACAATGTAAGATATTTTTGTCTTCTGTCCCAATTGCATATTTCTATCTGGTTATGTGATGTCTGTGCTCAAGACCTGCCACAATAAAGGAAGAGGAAGGAACCATCTCTAACATCCCTGATAACTGTAGCTTCCTGTGACCATTCAACAAAAAACTTCAGTCTATTTTTGTATATCCTGACTGGTTAAACTGTTGTTGCCTGGTGAGTGAAACACAGTGGTGCCACTAAAGAGCACAGTCAGCTCAGGGCTTGAGTGGTCTCCATCCAACAGCAGAGAGAAAACAAAGCATTTGCTTTAGGATTTAATCGTGGTAAGAGCGTATAAGAAATGTCTGGCTCGTGGTGTTTGGAGAGAGTGGTCTCTCCACATACACCAAAGGCACAGGCACACAGCTCTGTGCCTTCATTTCATTTTAAATTAATAATTTTGCCAGTTCACTCTGAAACCTGCAGTCGAACCTCCACAAAGATCATCACTTACTGATGAGATGTGGGGCAGAGCTGTTCTAATAGCACAGGAAGACTGAAGTTTTATGCCATCTTTATAACCAGTGCTTGCTGAGGAACACTGTGCTTACTCTGTGAGCTGTGCTATAATTCAGCCAGCTCACAGTACTGATCCTACCTGCTATGGCTAGTTGAAAGAATAGAGTGGCCAGAGGAAACTCTTCACAGAGAAAAGAGCTAGAGCCAGATCTCTTGGTACCAAAGATCATGTGAACTATGTAGTAGTACTTAGTGGTCCTTCTCGGACAGAGATTTATTGAACAATAGCTGCATCTGATGAAGGAGTGAAAACATTTCATTTTGTTCCAAATAGCATCATCCTGTTCCCAGGCCTTTGGTGTCCTAGAAGGGTCTAAAAGCAGTTTCTTCTTTCCAGAGTCAACACAAAAGAGATTCTTCAGGGCTGATGTTCCTCTTGTCTCTCCAGGAAAATGTGGCTTGTCCTTTAAGGCACCTTTAGTGAAAGTAGCTTGTTATCAATTAGTTCAGCCCAAGAGCCTCCCGTCCTATTGTAAATTACCCATCGTTGATGCAGTGTGGTCAGCCAGGCAATTACATCTCAGCAAAGCAAAGAGAATAAAATCCTGGTCTCTTCACCAAGGTGAGGTACCTGAAAACAGGTTAGTAAAGTGTCCTGCTTCTGCTATATATGATGCTTTTACACCACCCTTGAATCATGGTGATCCCTGTAACTGGTTTCCTCTCTACCCTAGAAGGCAGGAACCAGTTGCATTCCCTCAGTCTCAACCTCATGTGGTATCTCTCATGCCTTCCTTTCTCTCTCCTGGACTAAGGGGAAGGGAGAAGGGGAAGGCTGGCTAGGAGTGCAGATCCCTTTGAGTTCCATCCAGCAAAATTGGATTTGTGCAACTGCTCTCAAAAGGGAGGAGTCCCTACTGCCGATATTCCCACTTGCTTGGATGGAGAGCCAGCCTACCTCTCCTCCCACACAGAGCACTGCTGAGACTGCTGGCAAGGACTGGCAGCTTCTGGACTTAATATCTGTGCCATGACTCATGGTAAACTGCTCACTGTTTTTATGGTGGAAACTGGAAATAAAGTGGAAATTGCATAGTTGTATGCCTTCAGCACAGAGGTCTTTTTTGTACTGGCCTATGCTGTCCATGCCTTAACACACCCATACTGTTCAGTTTGAAAAAACAAACCAAACCAAAAAAACCCCCAAAGCCTTAAATTCGAGTGCAAAGAAGTCCCCAAAACCACCAAGTTGAACATCATGATTGATACTCACTGGTTTTGGGTTTTGTTTGGGCTGAGGTATTTAATTCAATATTTTACTTAGATTGCAAACTCACCTGTACCAAGAATAAACAACAGTAATTTCTCTACTTTTTAATTACTTGTCACTCTTTTTTTCTACAATCATGTTTTTCTTGTTGCTGACAAGATGACAATAGGTTTAATAAAGTCTCAAAGACATGGAAAAAGGTAATTTGAATCAGTATTATAATTCTATAATTTCACAGCTTTTTATAGAGCATCACTGACTGCTGGGAAGTGATGTATGCAGAGGTAATGCTGACAAACTTTGGCCTGTTACTGGGAAATGCCTGATGAGTAAAATCTGTGATTATAGTGGTATGATGAGGCCTGAACACCTCTTCTTCTGAGGCAGCCTTTTCACTACTGAAGAGGATTAACAAAAGAGGCAGATGCCAGTGACAAAGTGCCAATATTTGTTAACAGATGTGATCCTTGTAATGTAGCATGTGTTCTTAATTTGGCACGGCTTGACACCAGGAGGATCTCTGTAAATAAGGTGTCATTAGCTGTGTCCAATAGGCTTTCCTCCTACCCTGGTCTTTGGTTAGTATCCATGCTCTGGTTGAAACTGGCATTCTACCTTGTGAATGGGCTGTGTGCCACTCTGACAGATGGGCATGACAGTAGACCAGCCAGGGAAACATTAAACTCATCCAAGCTGAGTATTAAGAGCCAAATAATCTATCCAGAAATATAACATGGGCAGATTTGTGTTACTGTAATTGGTGAAGTGGATATGCTGTTGCTACCTGAGCTCCTAGATGGTTAAATGTTTGCATTCTTAGACTTTGTTTTGGTCACTTCCAGATTTTGGTTTTAGAAGAATGAAGATTACTGTTTAAAAGGGGGAAAAAAAAAAAAAAGGCAGCAAACAAAAAATATTCTGTTTTTTGAAAGAAACTTCTATATTGAGTGAAGAAAATGTCAAGTGAGTCAGTCATGTTTCTCGTTAAGTAGGTTGATGCCAATCTTCTATTTATGTTGACTTCCAATTAAGTATTTAGGTGAAAATGTTTTGCACAGTATTTTCTTTCTCCAGTTTAATAATTAAAAAATGTTGAATATTTTTCTGTGTGTGAATCTCTGGAGCAAAAATGTAATCTGTTGCATCAGTGAGAAGTCAACTGAGTTACTTGAGGAATTGCTTGTCCTGATGTTTTTAGGGGGGAAAAACGTAGACGCTTAAAAAATTCATATTTGAAGATTTTAAAATCTAAAAAGGTAGATATTATAAGAATGTAGGAGTTTTCTCTGTTAAAACATTATCACAAAATTGCTGCTCATAGAATTCTACTTAACCACTTACCTTTGCTTTCAGATAAAATCAGCTTGTTTTACATGGAAAAAATATTGGCTTTGACTTAAAAGTGAAGAGTTCTGAAATATTTTTGCAGAAATTGTAATGCTTTGTATTTAGTGGAAATCATAGTGTGCATGACAGGGACTTAGTCCATTTGGCTGCAGAAAGATGTCCATTCTTGTGATTTGTGGCAATGAAGAATGAAAAAACTTCCTGTAACTTAGAGGGAGAAGGCCCCACTCTCTGATATGATCAGTGTAACTCTGATGTTTTTGTAAGGCTGCAGTGTTCTTAGTGCAGTTTTGTAATATCTGCATATCAGCACAGATTGATCAGTCAGATCTGTTTAAGCAAAAAAAGCTGAAAAATATCTCTGCCTTGATGGAAAACCCAGGTACTTGTGCTTACCCTCTGAGACATGAAGCACTCACCCTGGTGAGTGAGGAACTCCTGGGGGGCTAGCTTTGCTAGGTAGCAGAGGTTGTAAGAATAACACACAGCCTGACTGCTTTTGTCACCCAAACTCTGCAGTATGGGCACGTTTTCCTACCACTGGAGAATTCATGAGCTTCTGTAGCCTTTGATACAGATGCATACGGTAACTTGTTGCCAATTTTGTGCAATTAGGGCATACAAAATGGTTTCCCTGTTAGGAATGTTGCATGTGCTACGACACTAATTAGGGGTTTCTCTCCTTTACATGCATGCCTGTCTGCCATTAATATTAATGGCGATTTTGCCCAAGCACAGGGAAAGACAAGACCTGTGTAACTGTGACTTAAACTTTTGCCTTGGAAATTCCCTATATGTTTGTTCTTGGAACCTGCTGGCTTGCGATTTGCTAAACCTACCTGTGAAAATGGTGGTGTGTAGATAAAACAGTTATCTCTTTAAGGGGTAGTTCTATTAACTCTTCTATGGTCTTCCCCCTCTGGGTCTCTATTTTGTCTCTGTGGTTACATTACAAGCATTTCAGCCATTTAAAAAGCCACATTTTATGCATACTTAATTTTTTTCCTATAATGAAGCTTATATTATAAATTTTAAAAAGCTCCAGTGGCTGTACAATTACTTCATGTTCCTGCAAGGATGTGCACCATGCTATTTTCTAACAGAAAAACTCAAACAAATCTGCTAGTATTGTCAGAGGAGAGATACAGGCTTATGGGATTTTAAAACTCCACAGATTGTGATGGAACATGTGCAGCAGGCATGCAGCACTCTGTGAAGGCACCCTAGCAAGCCAGCTCCAAGGAATGAAAGGTGGGGAGACTCTCGTGCCTCCAGCTCACTGCCAGGTCATTGCAGGGGTGAGCAGGGTGAAGTAGAAAGGCAGAACAGGATGCAAAGCCATTTTTAGGAGGAGAAAGCTTCTCCAGAAAATGGAAGGGTGCTTAGACAGTGGGTGCTTAGTCTTCTGCTCAAAAGCCACTTGGAATGGTCATTAAGATGCTGATTAATAGGATAAGTGATGTAGCCTGGGTCAAGCTCGGTCTTTGTCTCTTAGCAAAGACCACCAACAAAGACATGACAGGTATCAAGGACAGCAGATGAGGATGATTTGCAGTTTGTGCTTTCATCTTGTGAACATGCAATATAATATTTTTTGAATAATCCATGGTTTGAGTTGCACAAAGATTCCAAAAAGTTGAGCTGATAGTACAGATCTACTTGTAGGTATAGACATGCTGAACTCTTTATTTTAGCTTAATTTTGGGGGCTCTTGAGCAAAATTTTCAGTTGTCTGAATGGCTCAGGGTATGGGTGGATTATTCCATCTTCACAAGTCCTCTGCAGCTGATCTAGAGATGCTGAGAGGAGAACAACCAATATAAGCTAAAAAGCAGGGCTGAAAGGAAAATCCACAGGGCTGTGGAATGTAAATGAAAGTCTGAAGATGTGAGTGCTGTCAAATCTTTGTCCAGGGGAAAGAGTCTCTGCCTTTTATGCAACTTTATGTGCATTACGTTCTTGACTGAGCAGATCATGGGCTGACGGATCTAAAAGGGTACACTTTTTAAAATTATATCAACAAAAATATTTTCAATTCTGAATAGTAAGTCCTTCCCCCCCATAAAAAATTTCTGGCACAGAGAGAGCATGACTGTGCCAGCAGTTGGCTCCCCTGGATGACAAGATCTACTGCAACAAAATAACAGTAGAAATTATTATCCATGCTCCTCAGAGAAAGGTTTTAAAAATTATTAACATCAAGACATTCTCTGAAATTTCTCAGTGCTTCATTAATTTTTGAGGCTGTGAAGGTTGAAAAATGAAAGAACATCTGCATTAAATGAGATTTTGTATAAATTACCCTCTAAAACGCACCAAAAATATATTTGAAGGCAGAGATCTCAAGGCCAGTTTGCTTTCCTCTTACTTTCTCTTCAATTATCTTGTCTCAGACTTATAAAAAAATTAATTGGACTAGCAAATGTCTCTTATCAATGTATTTGGGGATGAAGGAGACAGAATAAGAAGGTGCATGCGGTTACATATATAGGTGAGCAGGACAGAGAAATGTGTATGTGTGTGGAACCCAACAAAAGCAGAAGACAGACTAGTGGTGGTGTCCCAGAAGTGTCATCAGAAAAGGGCACAGATGTAAGATACTGAGGGAAGAAGTTTGTTAAAATGTGAAATGGTTTAAGTGGCTTCTCATCACAAATCTCATGATCACAAATCTTAACTGTGGATTGACATGTTGCTATTTATTTTTCTTGCAAATTATGTGTGGAAATGACTCAGTTTGAATCTTATACCTTTGGCATGAAGACACTGATCGACATGTGTCCCTGTGTCAGAGAAGAGATGAAGACATTTGCATTTGCTCATTTGCCCCAAAGAAATGGTAGCTTTCAAGTGTACATAAGCCTTTCCTACAGTGATGTTTCTCAGAAAGCTCTTACTGAACTGTGTATCATAACTTACAGCAGAGTGAAGTTTTATGAGAAGTTTTGCAGGTGAAGCTGCAGGAAGGTTGGGCATCTTGACTCAGTCACCCAAACTCTAGTACAAGTTCATTGTTTCATTGCATCCATTTAGAAAACAAAAGCTCCATTCTGCATGGCTTTGCTCCTTGCATTGACACTGCCATGAAGTGGGCTATGAAACTGTGTGAAAAGCTTTCTCCTCACTCTCACTGTGCTGATGAACAGAAGATTTGGGGCAGTGCAGAACCAGGGACACTGTGTGTCTTCCCTCCACAAAAGCTGTCCCTTGTTCATTTTCCCCCACTGCACTGAGTGTATTTACACAGCTGCTGCTGATGGCAGTGCAGTGGGTGGTTAGTGTTCCTAACTGCAAGGGAGATGAAGTCCCACTCTGTTTCAGTGTGACTCAGAAAAGCCCGTGGAGATCCTGGATTGCTCTTGGTTTGCTCACTGATGATTGTGCTACAGTTAAGTGTGGCTTTTTTCAGCTGGAGATAATATTTGTCTTGTTTTGGGAGTGCTCGTGCTAACAATTGCTCTTTCCAGACAAGGAGAAGAGCAGTTAGCAGGAAGAGAAGACTGAGGGTTGGGGAAATTAGGAAGCAAGTTGCTTAATCCTGGTGTGAGTTTCTGAACAAATGCTATGGAGAAGGCAAATTGAGCTCAACAAAACATTAGATTAAATTCATTAGTAATTAAAAACAACAACAGCTGCAGTCTAAAGAAAAATGCTGGAGATGTGTAAAGCTTTGCCATTAAAATGTATAGACACTGACCCTCTTTAAATTCATAGAGAATGCTCTTTACTTAGCTATAAAGGTTTAATGTAACTTAGCAGATCTGAGTTACTTCAGGAGAGCTTTAATGCTTGGCAGGTCTCTACATTTTATTTATGATATCAAAGCTGCAACTCAGATTTTTACTCAGTGGAAGACATAAAAGAGATTCAGAAGTCATCCAAATCATCTTGTAATTAATGTTACCATGCACGCCCAAGACATTAAAATGTTAACAGTGTTAGAATCGTGTGCTTTGGAATACAGAGTGAGGGCTTTATTAGAGAGAAATACACTGCAGATGTCATCCACCCTAATTGAGGACATTGGGTTGCCTGCTGCTTGTTCTTATCAGTGGTTCAGATTTTTTTTTTAATTAATTCATTTTCCTTACTGCTAGAATCTGCTCTCATTATTAGTCTATCTTGTCACTCATTTGCATTTCAAGTGCTGGGACTGTGGGGTACCAGCTAGCTGCCTTAGAAGAACACTTCAAGGGGTTACTCTATCAAATAGCAGCACAGTATCACAGTGAATTTGACATCTGGGTTATCTTATTCCCAGATGCTCCATGGTGTCATTAGCAGGATTAATCTTAGCTTTAATTTCATAATGATTCTTATTCTAATATATGTGAATGAACACAAAGTCTCTTGACTCATTATCACCAATTTACCCAAGATATGTAATCAGGCTCTTACATTCACCAACATTTATTTTTGCTAATACATCTAAAATTGTAGATTAAGCAAATACGGTTAGTTCCAGCTGAGTGAACGCCTAGTGAGGTAGCAATGTAGTATTTATGTTTTAATTAAAGTATATTAATGATAATGTCTTTTAAATACATACTGATCAAATTATTTCTGCTGAAAACAATGCATTTTTCATTCAAGTGATAACAACCTCTAAATTTAATAGCAGCATCTTTTTATGACTATTTGTTATTTGCAACCATTTAGCAATTACTGTAGGTCTCTTTTTATAGTATAATTTTAACCTTTCAAGATTAGGGCAGAACACTTCATTCTTGAGAAAAATCTCTTGACTTCCCAAAGCAGACAGAATTAAATTTTTCAAGTCAAATTAAAATTTAAACTGAAATACATTTTATATTGAAACTTTGATTTTAATTCGTGTTCTAGATTGAACTGTAATACAGAATGCAACTTATTTTTACAGCTAAGCAGAGACACAAGGTCCACCTCCACATCATACAGAGTTTCATAATCTAGTGCATTTTTAAATTGCAAGGAGAAAGCAAAATGTGAAATTCCTGTGCACTTTTTTTACAGTGTTGAACTAAGTTTTTCATTTACCAGCTGTTGCAGCACAGCAGTAAGTAGTGGTTCATTATTGATGGATAAAATGTTCAAACATTTAAAGAAATGAAAGTCAGCTTTGAATTTTTAATTAATTAATTAAAAGTACTGCAAATGCCAGCTTGTTAATTGCTTTGCACCTGCAAGCCAACACAGGTTTTATGCACTCTTTCTTTGAATATTAATTTTTTTGCATGTCTTCATAATGCTTGGAAAGTCTCCCCTGCAAACATATTAGTAAAGAGTAAATATTGAATCTAAGACAAAACTCATGGCTTCATCTTTCACTGTACACAGAATAGGATTTAAAGGAGGATTTAGATTTCCAAGGCTTCTAATTAAGTAGTGATAATCAGGCTTTCTGCTGAGGGTCACTTCCTGGGAGTAATTTGAGTTATTAAAATGCATGTTTTTATTTGTTCTGCTTTGCGAGCTAAAACTGATCCCCTTTAATATAGCAGCAAATATGCAAATTGGTGTTTCATTATATTATGCAATTTATGGCAATCTTCTCTAATTTACTGAAAGGGCAAGAGCCTGACCTTGTCATTCAACTTTTTTTTCCTGGTAAGCTAAACTAATTATGTGGATCTTTTTATGAAACTCTGGAAGTATGCAGCACAGTAAAAAATGTGACAAATTTACCTTGATTATTCATCAAGATGGCCTTCGATTTTGCTTGAATCCTCCTTCAGGGTGATGGATAATTTAAACTTACATATAGGAGCCAATTTGTTTCAGGGTTTGAAAATGGCTTTCTTTTTTTTTTCACAGAAATCCTGGAAAGAGCATCTGAAATCATTGAAATAATAAATGTCAGGATTTGAGCTATGGACTAAAAAAAAAGTTCATTAAAAATACTTGCATGATGTATTATGAATTGATATCATAATTTTTCTCTGTGCTGTCCTTCAATGCAACTTTTCAGCCAGGTTTTTATTAGTGATATGCATTTTCACTTTTCTTTTAATAACTTTTCATTTTAGATTTAACAAACTCACCATTCTTTAGCCTTTTTTTTGCCTCCTCCCTCAAGAAGTGTTAAGAAGGTCTCCTCTGTCCAAGTCAGGAAAGCATGGCTTAGTCTTCTGTGATTCTCAGGAAGGTTCTACAATTGCCTCTACAGGGCAACGTTGAAGGACTGTCACTGATGGTGTCCCCCGGGGTTCAAAACTGGGCCCAGTATTTTCAGCTTTCTTATCAATGAGCTGCACGAAGGGGCAGATGCCTCCTCAGCAGGTTTGCTGGTGACACAAAGCTGGGAGGAGAGGCCAACACCCCAGGGCTGGGCAGCCCTTCAGAAGGGCCTCCACAGGCTGCAGACAGGGGCAGAGGAGAACCACCTGAACTTTACAAAGGCGAGTGCAGGCTCCTGCTCCTGGGGAGGAACGAGCCCAGGCACCGGCACAGGCTGGGGGCTGACCTGCTGGGGAGCAGCTCTGCGGAGAAGGACCTGGGGGTCCTGTGCACAACAAGCTGTCCATGAGCCAGCAGTGCCAAGGACAATGCTAGGAAAAGCATTGTGAGTGGGTCAAGGGAGGTGACCCTGCCCCTCTGCTCAGCCCCAGTGAGGCACATCTGAGGTGCTGTGCCCAGTTCTGGGCTCCTCAGCACGAGGCAGACAGGGAGCTGCCCGGCCAGCCTGGCAGAGGACAACAGGGACGACGAAGGGACTGGAGCAGCTCACCAAGAACCACTGAGGGAGCTGGGGCTGCTCAGCTGAGAGGTGACTGAGGGGGCACCTCAGCAGTGCCTGTAAGTGTGTGAGGGGACGTGTCACAGCATGGATCCAGGCTCTGCTGGCTGGTGCCAGGCAACAGGACAAGAGGCAATGGACAGAAACTGATGCACAGGAAGATCACCTGGACATGAGGAAGAACTTCTTTACTTCTTTACTCTGAGAATGACTGAGCACTGCAACAGATTGCCTACAGCATTGTAGAGTCTCTTTCACTGGAGATATTCCAGAACCATCTGGGTGCAATCCTGGGCAGTATTCTCTAGGATGACCCTGCTTGAGGGAGGTTGGACCAGATTACCCACTGTGGTCCTTTCCAGTCTTACCAGAATTCTGTGATTCCTTTTTTGACAAATACACCTTCCTTGCCACCCTGCAGGCTGCTCAGCCCTCCCAGTCCCAGAAGTTTTCTTTTAACTCTTCTGCTCTTTGATAACCCAGAGTCATGGGGTCGTTTTGACATGTTTTATGCTTTGGCTGATGAGACTGGTTTGAATGATGTGACTGGAACAGAAGAGGCGCAGGAACAACATTGCAGATACTAAAATCCCAAAAATATCGTAGTTGGAGCAGTCTTGAAAGAACAGCTGGTCAATAACCTGAACTGAGTCAGGAATGGATATACCTTGATTGTTTCCAACAGGTATTTATCCTATGTATTAAAAAAAACCCTAGCAAAGGAGATTTGACATCTCTAATTCACATTCTTTATTTCCAAGCTTTTTCCGATTTATTTTTTCTTTCCTCTGTTGCGAATTTGGCTGATTCCTTCCTACTGGCAGGCTTCCTCTATGCTGGAAGTAAAGACCTAGAGTACAGAATCAGAGAGATGTTCTCTACCAGTGTTTAATCCATGGAGTTGAACACAATTCCCCCTAGACCATGATGACTACTATAGCATTGCAGTCATCACCTCCTCTAATGTAACCTCTCCTGCTTTTGTTTAAACAGAACATGTATTTGCAATGTAGGTGAAGCCTTAATACTGTGTATCAGTGAGAAAACAGGTTGTAATACCATGCTTCAACACTGATCTCTTGGCTGTGGCTTGGACTGTAGGCTAATGCAGCAGTGTCCATTGCAATCAGTAGTTTAAGCTTGTCCTTTCTTTGTAGCAATGATCTAGTTTCTGTAGGGAAAATGTTCTAGGTCATCCCATGCAGTCTCCACGATGGTTAAAAACAGATTTGTGCTTCACTTTGCAGAGTGAGGACCACCAATGTATTCACCAGCTACAGGAATGATAGTTTTGGCTTATCCTTATTTGGTCTTGTCAATTTAGGACTCCCTTTATTTAAAGCATGTATATTTGTATTGGAGGACAATACTCAAATTGTGACAGTGATTTGTTATGGTTTGGGTTTGGTTTTTTTTTCCAAAGCAAGCTTAAGCTATGAAGCAGTGGTTTCATGGATTTCTTTGTTTTTTGGAAATGAGGATGAACAATTGGCATGTTCTGATGTGGTGGTGAATTTTGATGATGTCAAACCTGACCAAAGAGAGAAATCCTTTATAGTGAATGATAAATTAGTCTGTTAATTACTTAATTCCCAGGCACATAAAAGAGTCCTACAAACATTGGCAGAGCAACCGAATAACTCCCAGGTTCAGGCTTTTTAGTACCATTATCTTATAATTGCTGATTGGCACAGGGCTCTGCTTGCTGCTCCCAAGGGGGTCAGCAGTCTGTGTGGCTCAGTGCGAGGACTCCTAGGCAGCGATTTATGCAGTGGTTTTGATAGGTGGAAAAAAGCAGTAAGAATTTATTAGCCCAGTATCATTGTTGGGAGGCAGGAGGAGGGCTGGAGCATATGAATTCCCTTGCCAGCAAATGAAAAGAATAAAACTGGAATAAGAAGAGTGGCAATTCAGAGACAATAATTTACTCTAGGAAAAAGGTAAAAATATTTGCTCATGTTTGGCAGGTTTCTCATTTTGCTCTTTTTTTGCTAGTGACTGTGTCAGGAAAAAGGCAAGTATCACTAACTGGAGGAGAAAATTAGCAGTGTATTTAAATGTTTCATTGTAATGTCCCTTCCTAAGTGAACCTCCATTTAATGTTTAAAGGGCTAAAAATGTTAAGTACACATCAATAAAACAACATAGTTTTAACTTCTAATTAAGTTTTAACTTTGAATACACACAGTTGACTAAGCCACTACTCTAATTAGTGCCTGTCATTTTTTGTTATTTAGCAGTTAGCTAATTTATTTGTAATGACTAATGAAGAGACTGAAAAAAATATGCATCCTACTGATAGTAGAAATCTTCTTGCTGCCCCTCTGTAATACTTAAAAAAATTAGATATTTATTTTAGTTTAATCTTGCTCCCTCAGTTGATTAGGATGCTCCAGGAGGTTACAGAGTACAATATTTTGAATTCTCAGTACTCCCAGGCAGGCATGTTAAATCAGGTTAGTATAGAACTTGTCTCCTGCTCTGGGTAACTTGGTATTAAGGAATTCAGGCTTATTATAAAACTGAACTCTATTGCCAAGGGCTTTATCATTGTAAAACAGTCTGTTTTCTTGTTTGTGTTACTCTTTCTCATCCTAAGCTATTATTTATTTTAATAATATTTTGGAAGCTGAAAAAGTACTGGCAGAATTCATATTAATATGTTGTTATTAAAAGAGATAGACCTTTAATTGCAGGCAGTTAACACAAAATCTGTTGGCAACATCTTGAACAGAATGATAGCATTTAATCATTTTTATCATTATAGTAGTGATGTTCTCAATGTTATTGCAAGAGAGTTGTTGAGTATTTTTATGATAAATTCTTAATTTAAGGGTTTATAAATTAACTGTAAAAATATGCTCCAGGCTGAAACATGACGTACAAATTCTGAATGCGGAACTGAAGGTTGCTTCTAGTTTTAAAAAAAATAAACAATAAACCCAGCTTCTTGTGAGCATTTAATAGGTATGAACTGAAATTCCTGCCAGAAAATGACCTTTTCTGTGGAGGATCTTCTGTTATTTTTCTTGCTTAACAGCCCTGCCCCAAAATGCACACTCCAGTACAAAGGAAAAAAAGTTTAACTTGGTGTTAAGCTTTCTCAGTGCTCTGCATCTAAACCAGAGCGGTTTGGAGCTTTGTGAAGGAAACTTTTGTAAAGTTGAAGGATGGGAGGTGTAGTTGCAAAGGAAGCCTCTTCTACTCTGAATATTCTGTTGCAAATCAAGAATTCTCTGTAGTATTAAAAAATTTAATGTAGACCCCTAGAAGGTGGAGCTATTTCACAGAAGTATTGAGGAAAAAAAGGCAAAACAGTATTTTTTGCCTATAAATATAGTAGGCTCTCAGGAAAGTGAAATTCCCACGAATCCCACTAAATCCATCAGACTGATGTGGTACAACTGAGAAAAGAAATTAGACTTAGCAAGAAAGAAATTATGACCTTAAGCCAAGAGCCATGTATTTATCTGTGGCCTGGGCACTCTAATTTCACAGGCAAAGTGGCTTTTTAGTGAAATGCCACATCTGGTGTGCAGCCTTTTAACACACAAGTCAGTAGGGACTAAAGAGTACTGATGGATCTTCCAGGTAACTTTGGCTCTTCATCAGTTGGCTTTGGTGAAAGCACTCTTACACACATGGTACTAGGCAGGTGTAACTGGTACTACAGTGGTCTGTGCTCTGAGTACCCACTCTGTGAGCATGCGACACTGAATGCTGGCTTTCTGTCTGATTTTGACAGTGTTCTCCACTTGTGAGCCAGAAGATGGGAGAACAGGATCTGGCTATCTGTGTGATGTTAGAAGGTACAGGTGAAATGCAAGGAACCACTTCACTGAGAGCTTTGACGCATTGGAAACCAAGCTGGCAGTACCTCCTGTCCCAGAGAAACAAATAGCAGTGAGGAATGTGGGCTGATGGGCAGCATTCCAGCCTCAGAGGAGCCTGAGCTGTGTGAGGCCAAGGGCCAAGCCTCACTTTCTGTGGGGCTCACAGGTCTGCTTCCTACAGACCTCCCTGGGAAATGGGCAAGTTTCAATGGGGGAGCTGATACCCATCTTCCTGTGCAACCTCTGATGTGAATGTGGATATGCACAGACACATGGTGACAGCCATAGCACATAATTGGAATGGGGTGCTCAAACAGGCTGACTACTTCTCCAAAATCACCTTCCTCTTCCCTCTGGCTTGTGGGCATTTGGTCCACGCCCAGGACCTAGGTCATCTTGACAGTATTAGCTGTGGTTGGTCAATAAAGTAAACAAGTGTTTGAATACTTTAAATCCTGTTCTTTATTTTTTTCAGCATGTAAACCTTCAAGATTAAGTTATGACTTTCCATGTGCCTCAGGATGTTGAAGTTCCTGGTTCATATATGAGTTCTTCTATGTTGCAACCAGTTAGTAAGAAAGGTACAGAAACATTCTGGAATCCCAGATAGAGAATTACAGGATGCCAATTGTGCCATACTATGAAGTGTTCTTCTCTATTTTTCCATCTTGATGAAGAAGTTTGGGAAACTTGGAGGCTGTAAAGTCACTGTTGTGTGTGCTTTAAGCACATGAATCACGAAAGGAGGAACTGCTGAACTATTCTGGAATTGAAGCTTACCATTCATTAAAAGATAGCAAAGTGAAGGTGATAAATTTGAACTTTTAATTCAGACAAGTTCACTGAGAAATGCTTCTTTTCCTTCACGTGTTGGTACTTGCCACTGTGCACTTTGTTACTGCTTGTAGGCCCTCTGTGGTGGGACTCCAGCTTTTGTGTATTTCATTGGTCCAGACTGGGAAACTATGGCCCTTGGAAACAGAAGGGGAAAAATCAAGGAAATAAATGTATTTTAAGTTTGTGGGAACAACAGAGAAGACTGAGAGTCACCTTCCAGAAAATGGACTTCAAATGGTCAAAATCTATTTAGTTCCCTCCCTGGCATCAGCAGTGCTTGATAGACCTCATGTATATGTATACTTAGGAAATTATTTTCATGACTGAACAAGCAGTATGTCCTGGCCTGTTGTATACTTTGACTTACTGTCTTAAACAGAGTTAAAAATACAGAAAGTAAATTTTGCTATATTGACAACTTCAGGCTGTTTTCTCACCAAGCAATGGAAACAAGAAGCTTGTTTTTCTGGAGGCAAGGGGAAGGTTATCCCACTCATTCCCTGCAGACCAGCCAGTGCTCTGCTGCTCTGAACTTGGTCCCACAGCCATGCTGAGGACTGGGGGATAGCCTAATGTGTGAGTGAGAGGGGGACTGTGCTGCCTTTCTGTGACCTGCAGAAATGGCATCAAGAGCTGGTCTTGCCCACCAGGATCCTTCCTGCTCTACAGGACATTGTGGAAGGGTCACCAGCAGTGATTTCAGTCTGGATTTCCAGGCGTGTGGATGTGATGGCAGCACACAGGAACAGAGTGGGCCTGCTCCTGACTGGAATTTCTCAGATACAAGCATGTTGCCAATGCTTCTAGAAGGTGTGGAACACGCTGTGTCTGCTCTGTCTGGGTGCAATGGACTTAGTCCAGTCCTCTGGGGATATATTTCACCTGAATGCTCTTGAAACCCTGGACAAGTTTATAAATGCCTTGAATTTCTCTGGCAGAAAGCATGTGGGTCAACAACAACACCCCTGAAGAAACCTAGAGGAAAGAGTACTTCCATCACACTTCTTGCAGAAATGTGCAGTTGGACAGACTCTTGCCTTTCTATTTTACAGGTGCTCCTTTTCTCCTTCCTTCCTTCCTTCCAGTGACTTTTCCACCCTATCCTTTCTCTAGGTTGCTAAATGCAGTAAAAGTATTTTTCTACTGAGCTGAATAATCTTTGTTAACCCAGGGTCCACCATTTCAATTCTTGCTTCCCTGCTTTTATTTGGGTAATGAACAAAGAGGTGGGGGTCTGTTATTAAGTGACAAAGGATTCAAAACACCAAGTACCTCAAATTTAAACACAACTGGAAAGACTTTAAAAACCAAAACAATAAAAAAATCAAGAAGGAAAATTAAACTTAGGGTTCATACTCATTTTTCCCACATTATACCTTGCTGTTTCGGGGGTGGGGGGGGCAGGAATGGTGTATTACATGTAGCATGCAGAGTGACAGAGTGATCCTGTAGCAAAGCAAGTCAGTGCTGGAGAATTTGCAGGCAGAATTCAATAGCACAAAGGTTTTCAGAAACTATTTTTCTTTCCCTCTTTTTTTTTTTTCCCAGCAATGATTTCTAGCCATTCATCATAAAGCACTAAAAATCAAAGAGCAATATTCACGAGCCTCCTAGTACAGTGTGTTAAACCCTGATAACTGTCAGGAAGAGGCTGTCTGAAAGGGAAGAGCCAGGTAGCAGCACAGAAAACAAAAAAAACATGTTGGAAGAAAAAGTACTGAAGAATAAAAGGAGAGAAAATGTGCTAAGCAAAGGGGGCCAAGCAGTGCCTCTGTGTTACATTTGTCATGCTGCCATTTTGTTAACAAGAGAGATATACTTACAACAGTGTAAAATGTTGTTGGTTCTGGAGTTCTGTCTGCTTTCACAGAATCCTGGAGTGACCATGTATGCCAGTGGTAGATTCTGTTCTTACAAATTGCTTTACTGGATTCAGAAATATGTTAGTTTGAATTTATTCAACTAATGTTTTATGCGAACATCTTTCAGCCTAGGGCTTGCCTATGAACAGTTTGCTGTGAAGATTTGATATTCAGAATATGAACTGTTTTCAGTAGATGCATATTAGGAAAAAAAATCTTCAAAGAAAGGGCTGTCAAGCATTATAACAGACTGCCCAGGGAAGTGGTGGAGTCACCATTCCAAAAGGAATTCAAAGAATGTGTAGATGTGACACTTAGGGACATAACTCAGTGGTGAACTTGGCAGTGCTGGCTTAATGGTTGGACTCAATGTTCTTAAAGGTCTTTTCTAATGTAAACAATGCTATGATTCTGAAGGAAGTTCAGAATATGTCTCTTTTCTCTGTCTGAAATCTTGATATCTTCCGGTAGAGGTAAGTCTCTCTGTGCTTTTTTCTTTCTGTGTCCAATCCAATCCGGAGCTACTTCAAGCTATTCCATCTGTTTCAAGAGAATATTATGAACAAACAAAATGCATGCATGCAAGGAAAGCAGAGCTATCTTGACAAGTGCAAAATAAAAAAATGACCACAGCACAGTGCTTTGATAGCAAGCAGAGATTTCTGTAAAAAATAAAAATTGAAACCATCACTGTGGGTAGTAAATTTTGCTGGTTACTTTGGATGTTTGGTAGTAATCTAAAATAGAGAGCAATGAACCATTTGGTCCCTAGAATGCTTTCAGCTTTATGCCTCTCTCTGTAATTAGAAATGAGTTAGCATATTGTCAGTATATCAATATTAATCATGGGAGTTGCTGTAATGATGAAGAATTGTAGCCTCTCCAGAAATCTTGCTTGCCCCTTCACAGAGGATATTCAGAGAATTTTTAATAATAAGCCAGTTTTGATACCTTCTTGTTAATCTAGATTCTTTCTACTCTAAAAGTGTAAGACAACTTTTGCTTAGTGTTCATTTTTTGATTGATGCCTGTTTTGATGCTTAGCTTCTGTCATGTCTCTGGTCATTGCATGTGTCAGTGTCTAGCTAGTTAAGAGAATATGTGAAAAGTTTCTTTCAAACCTAGGATCATTTTATTTCTTAAAACGGCTACTAGGAATTATCCTGTGCTTTTCAGGGAGATAATATTGCTTTTAAAACGAGCTCATCATCCACTAATCCATTTTCAAACCCTGTTAGGCAATCTGGGTTAAGTAGAGTATAACAGTTATCCTACTGGATTGATTGTGTAGAGTTAGATCTTTTACATGCAGGGAGCCCAAGACCCCAGGGTCTAATAGTAATATTACCTTCTCCATGAATAATTTATTGAATCTGTAAAGACTGTGTTCTATTATAAAATGTAGATTGGAGGGAGGGTGTTGTGGTTTGTTTGGTTGGGTTTTTTTTAAGATTCTGCAAAACTTTCACAGCCAAACCTGAAACATGACCAAACAGATATCAGGAATGATTCTGTGGAAGTCTGTTTAAATCTGAAGTAAACTGGGCTTAGCTTTTCCATGGTAATTGCTCTCCAGCAGCTTCATGTAAAGACCATTTATTCTGAAGCAGCCCAGTTGCTGTTCTTTTGCAAAGCTGTGCTCGCTTAGATTTTCCTGGTACCAAAGCCTGTACTGAAATCCCATTTCTGGTTTGGTGTCATATCTCATACTCAAGCCTTGCCTAACCTCTGTTCCCAGGGCCTGCTGCAAACACAGTCACTTGTAATTGTATTGTAGCTCCTGAAGTGTTCTTCTTTCTAAGTAAGAAAATCCAGTTCATGAAGGTACTAAAGGTGGTTGAAGAATACATTCTATAGATATGTAACACTTTTCTATTGTGATAAAAATTACATGAGCAAACAAAATGGGATAAATGTTGCATATAAACAGCAACGTTATGTATATAACTTTAGTGTTCAGGAAGTCAATATACAGACAGACCTCAAGCAAACTTCTCTGCTTGGAAAGAAGCAAATGTTGTTTCAGCAGCACCCTCAGGAGTTCTGCATGTAACATAATGGTAAACCACAGTGATCAGGAAAACAAGGGGCAGGTGTCCTCTCAGGAAAGCTGCATTTTCTCAATTCACACTTATAATCATGCAAATAAGAATGAATCCTCATGTTTGATTTGTATTTTTTCTCTATCTAAACAGGTGCAACTGTATGAATCAAAGAAATAAAAGAACATTTCAAATTCTGTATTCGCAGTACTTTAAATAACACAGGAAATATGTTACTCTTTGCTGTTTTGCTTGTCTTTCGCTTGTGCCCCTGGCCAGAGGAGGAGTGAAAGCTGTAAAATGAATGTAAGTATCCTGTTTTTTGTCTCCTACCGTACTCCCTGCAGCCTTTTTCTTCCCTCCAAGGCACCTCAGGTGTTTCTACATCTCTCACAGATTCATCTTGGTAAAGAGCTGGATGGCAAGAGCATTTCCTGGTCTGTCTTAAGATATCCCAAAACCTCAAAAAATGAAGAGGGCAGAAGCTACTTTGCCAGATCAACACTGGGGCCTCCTCCATGTTTCATGTTAGTTTTTAAATCTCTTGTCTATTGGAGACTCTACTGGAGTCTACTCTGGAATGGATCTGTCTGCCCATCTTTCTCATTGGGTCACTTGGCTCTATACAGTTATATCTGTAGGAAACACACCTCTCAGCTTTATTCTTGTGCTTCCCAGGTGCCTTGGAAGGAGGGTATTCTTGGGAGGCCATTCTGTCTGAATTTACCCAGAACCTACTTTTTTTGTTCTGACCCTGGTTATTTTATTTCTGTCAGACCCTGTTGTGACCAGTATGTAGGCTTTAAGCAGATACAGATTTGTTTCTCAGTGTCAGATACATGAAGTCTTCAATTTCCTAATTCCTGGTGGTGTGTCCTAGCCATGTCACAACGAAATACTGACATCTTACTTTAAATTTAGGATTCCACTTCTGCGCTCTGAATAAGAGAACTGCTTAGTCTGAGTCAGGGTATGTGAACAGAAATAAGATTTGTCCCTTAAAAATGCTTTTCTCTGTGTCCTTTTTAAAATATTATCTGCAAATAGGCTTGTAACAACATGAGCAGCATTAGTCAGTATATGAAGCAGCTCTGTCTTTATCAGAAACAGAAGAAAAGGAAGGAATTCCAAGAGAACAGTAGAGTCATTAAATCTCAACATCTTTCTCCTTCTAAGATGGACCAAATCCTTGGCTTAGGAATTTCCTTTAAAATTTAATTGCAGATTTATTTTATGTATCAGAGTATGTGCAAGTATTCCATCCGTGAGTAACCTTACAGCCACTTTAGCTGTAGCTTACCTCCATTTACACTTAGTTTTCTGTCTTTTCCTGGTAGCATTTCTTATTCATCTTATTCCTTCTCATTTTTGTTCTCAGAAGATGCAAGTGGTTTTTACTTAGGTTTTGCAATATACATGAAATGATAAACCCTCAGCATTATTTCTAGGACTGCATAGATGAAAAAGTGTGGTTTGAGGTTCTGGGGTTTTCTTCTTTGAACAAGTAGAGGATTATTTTCTCCTTAATTCAACAGTAACTTAAAGATATTTTCTTAAACTTCCCAGAAGAAACAGATGAAGAAATTAAAAGAATTGCACTTGGGTAAGGTTGTAAAAACAGAGCATTCTTAATGTGAATTGTTTTGCAAGTATAACAATGGATGAGACATCCAGGAAACAAGTTAGTGTAATTAAGTCATTACCCAGGAGATTCAGAGCACAGACTATCTTTTACTCAGTTGTCTGGTAAACTGTTAGCAACAGGATTAAAAACCTGCACAGTGCACACATTGACATATTGCAATGCTAAAATTAAAATATATTATAGCCAAATATATTATAGCCATGACTAGGGCCAGAGAAGATCTTTCTTCACCCAGGGCAGGGTGCCGAGGGGAGGCAGAAGCTGTGTTTTGAATGCAAGAATTGGCTGAGTGTAGTTCAAAGGAACTTTAGCTCCTGTTGCAGATGCAAGGCACAACAGATGAGCTGACTTCAAATCTTGCCTCTGGAAAAGGCAAGTTGCCCCAGATCCATCTGCACTTTTCCTAAAGTGAAGATGTAGACATAGATTCCCACGCTCAGAAGAAGGTAGGAGACAGTCTCTCTCAAATATTTGACTCAGCTTGGGGAAAAACTAATTTAATTTATTGCTAGTTAAAATAATCATTTAATTATTAGCTTGGGTAGTAAGAAACAGAGAAACAAACATTCAAACACCTTTCATCCCCCCTTTGTCAGCTTCATCTTCACTCCAGATTTCTCTACACCCTGCCTGAACAGTGCAGTGAGGTTGGGGCTTGCAATCAGTCCATTACAGTTCTCTGTTTTCCCTTCCTCCTCGCCCCTTTCTTCTGTTCCAGAGTGGGCTCTAAGGGCTGCATTCCTGTCAGGAGTGTTCTTCTGCTCCAGGATGGGGTTTGCCATGGTCTGCAGGGAGTGTCTGCTTTGCTGTGGAGCATCTCTTCCTCTGACCTTGGTGTTCCCTCCTCTTTCCTCCACCTGGCATTTTCTGCCCTTCCTTTAGATCTGTTTTCCCAGAGGTGCCCTGTGCATGGCTGGGGGCTCAGCCTGCCCTGCAGTGGGTTGGTTTGAGCTGGCTGGGACCATCTGTGTCCGGCACGGGGCAGCCCCAGCTGTTCTTCCCAGTGGCTGCCCCACAGCCCAGGCTGGTGGTTGGGGCGGGGGGTTCCACAGCTCATTTCTGAATAGCGAGTTTTGGTTTCTTCAGAAGAGCCCCCTGCAAGCCAAATGTGAAATCCTAATATCTTTTTCTTTTCCAAAGAGGACTGAGATTCCTGCTGTAAGAACTGTTCCAGCAGAGACAGGTAGCTCATGATAAATTTAACTGTAATCTCTTAAATATATGCTAATGCTTTGCTTTCCATGCATGAGTATTCATGCCTCTTACCCATTGGTGCTAATTATCTAACATGCATTACCATAAAGCTGGAATTGCGTGAGGTATGTTAGTGCTTCCTAAACTTTATTTCAGACAACTTTCCAGCTTATTCATCAGTAGGTAATTTTATAGCTCCCGGACACGGCTCACACAGAGTAACAGCTCCTTCAGTTTTCTCTGCAAAAATGACGAGACACAGGCCAGCTGGTCCCCCACTGCTCACTCTGCTGAAATGATATTCCCATCACAACTCCTGCTGTAATCACTTCTACTAATCTTGTTCTCTCTCCTTCCCACGTAGATTCTCCAAATCATTACACAGGTTAACTCTCCCCCACCTGCCCACCAGTCACAGAATTCAAACAACGAGCCTCAAATTATGCTGAGAATAAATGGAGATAAACAGCAAACCCAAGGAGACAAATAAGACGAACACCTTGAAAGGGAACCAGTAAGTGAAATAGGATGTGACAGGCTCAGGAAGATGAGAGGGAATGATTTCCTGGAATGCAGCAGCAATTTCGTGCCAGCAGCAATGCGCCAGCTGTACTTGACCTTCAGTAACCTTTATCCCCATCTTCTACTGCTGCTCCTGCAGCTTCTCAGCCTGGTTCTCCTCCTTCGCTGCTGTGGTTTTCCTGGTCAGATACCTTATCTAACTGGTACAGACAATATGTTTTCTGAGATCAGCATTTTCCTGTAAAGGTGCTGCCATCTGTGCATTTCCCCACACCTGCCTGGAGTGGGATGCAGTCAGGGGGCTCCACAGCACATGCAGAGGGAAGTCCTTCGTGTATCTTCTTGATGGGTTTGACCTGACTTTGTCACATGTGGAAATTAATGTCCACATGTAACATTAAGTTAACAGAACCATCCCTCTCACAACTTTTTCTTGAGACCTTTCAGAAGGATGTTCTTTGTTGGCTTTGGCTGGGTATTTTCTGGCAAAGTGTATTTTTTCCCTGGAGGGTGTCAGTTCCTTGAAATTAAAGCATTTAATCAGAATGAATAAATGACAATAAATACTTGGATGATCCTTTCTGAGGTTTAAGCATTCTGATTTGATATGTTTTAAACAGGACACAATCACTTGTCTAGTTTCAAATATCTCATGAATAGGATTACAAAATATGTCTTCCAAAAATTGAAATAAAAATTAAGTATTATCAAAGTGGGGAGTTTCTATGGGCATAATTCGTTTTGGTGTGCATGACCCTTGTGCCCTTTTTTCAGTTTTGCCACTTTGTCTTGGGTTAGAGTAAGTGAGGGGGGAAATACTGAAAATACTGGCAGGACATGGTTTTGAGTATGCACAGCCATTCAGGTCTTGTTTTTCCTCATTTGAAGGGAGATAATTTCGTTTTGCCTATCTGCCATGCTAAAAGAAGCTATTGTCAAAAACAACTTCTTAGCAGAGACCACCAGCTGCTTTGGAAGGGAATATCCCCAGCCCAATGATGCTCAAAATATTTCAAGAAAGAATGTAATTTTTGTGTTTAAGCTGTGTATGAGGACACCAGCTCCTTTGGCAACACATGGAGGCCAACAGGCAAGAACATCAAATACCTGTGTGAGCACTTCATTACATATTTGATGCAGTGTAGTACACCTCCTAATCCTGTTCCTGAAACATCACTGTGTTGATGTGTTGTTTGGTCTCAGTATGCTCTTGTGTACGTCCCCTCACACACTGTAATATCAAAACACTTTCTGCTACTGAGAGCATTGTGTGTGTGTGTGTGTGTGAATGTCTTTTTGTATGAAGCACTTCCCTCCGTCTCTTCTCAGCCTTTCAGGGAAAAAAACTGGTTATTGTTATTGAGGGCTGTCCAGCTGGAAAGATGAGGTTTACACTGAAGTTCACAAGTGAGTTTATTTTTCTCTCCTCAGGGAAGAAGGTCCATAGTCCATGTCCAACTCCTCCAAAAGTCATCTCCTCCTCTCAGGAGCATCTTGCCTGTTTGGCTGTCAGATTCACTGTTTGCAGAAATGCAGCTGTCATGGGAGGTTGTGATCAGAGAAGGGGAAGAAGGTCTCTCAGGTAGATGGGGCCAGTCCTGCAGCGCACTTCAAATTTCAGGGTAGTGACCTTGAACTCATCTCCACTCTGCAGGGAGCCCTGCACAGTAAGCCAGAGCACTGGGGTGAAGTGTTTGCTGTGACCTGCATTGCTGATCAGATGAACCGTTATGTATAGCAACACTTGGTATTTTTTGCAGGATCCATAACTTCACTCCTAGATCTGATTTGAAGTGGTGGAAGTGTCATGTGGTTCGCTGTTTCACCAGACCTAATAATTGACTGAAGGTAAATGAATTTTGTGCCTTCCCCCCTCACCCCATAATTTATTTTACCTTCCCTTTTTGTATGGTCTATAAGAGATTAATTTCTTACAGCTGGTGGGAAATTGTTCATTTACACCAAGTAAATCTAAAATACTACTTTTAAGTATCTTAGAGTATGACAGTTTAGTAAGCCTGTATGCTAGGAAAACATCATATTAGGAGTATAACAATGTCTGTCTCTGTTAAGATGAAGCTATTTCAGAAATACAGATAGTGTGAGAGTGTTTTTCTGGCTTTGTTGTGAAACTCCAGTGTGCTCTCTCCATATTCTTCATTGTTTTGAGTTCAAATGAGGCCAGAGGATATAGTTTGTCTCATTGATCCTGCCAAAGTTCCCCAAAAACCTGCAGCCTCATGATGCAAAATGCTGATCTGGTACAAGCTTGTTCTGCTGCTCCTCTTCCTTCAAGCATCATTGATGGGTTATTTTTACATGGCAGGTTTTAGGCTGGAACAGATGCCATCTTTTTTCTCCAAGTTGATCTCAGCTCAAAAATATGTCACCAACTCAGTATTGGAGGCTTTGGTGAGCTGCATAAAAAAGTTATTTACCTGGCCTAGTCTGGCTTGAATTGTTCCTCCTGTGGGGTGCAGTAGAGCAGTGATGTGACATTAATGACCAAGGGTGGTACAGCAGCCTGGCCACTGGCATGAGACTCATCACTTGTGGTATTGGGGCTTGCCTGACAGTACCAACATCTGCCTGAAACAGAATTCATAGAAGTATGTCCAAATTCACTTGTGTTTAAACATTATGAAATAGTGTGTTCACCCCATGGACTATGGATTTAGATAAATCTAAATTAATAAATTTAGAAAAATTTGAGAAGAAAATTCCTAATCCTCACAAGGAGAATAAAAATTCAAAGATCTCTTGTGTGGTTCTTTGTCCCATCTTAACTAATCTGAATTTTGGATGTTTGGCTTGTGATTTTTGAACTTCTGAGGTTAGAGATGGTGGGATAGACAGTGAACAGAAGTCAGCACTAGTGAAATTCCACAAAAACCTACCAGAGCCACACTTTAACTAATACCAAACATATTGTATAAAATATTTTTATAGGGAATCAGCAGCTAATTACTTTGCATTCCTGTATGTTGCTGTAGAATTCAACAAGATTTCAACCTTTAAAATTAAATTTAAAAAAAAAAAGCATTTGAGAGAGCGCATCAGCAACATAGAAGTTATTTGCAGTATTCTTTGTGTAGAATATATGTATATTATCCTCACCTACTGTGGAATATCTTCTGCCATGCTTGTTATGTGGCTCTAGACTCCCATTAACTGAATCCCTGGTGAAAAGCCGTTTTCCTACATTATATTGTAATGCTCTTGTTAATGATAAATTGATGAAGAGCTGCTTTTTTAGATTAGGTGAGTGGTCCTTTGATAATGGGGTTGGAATCAGGCCAGAGGTTTTATACTACTTTGCCTGGAGGGTGAGAACCAACTAAAATATTCCTTTCTTGTGTTCTGCTGGAAAATGAGACAGTCAAAGAATTTCAGCTTTTAATTTTAAGAGAGCAGTTCAGTAGTTTGCATGGTGGGTATTTTTAGACTTTATGTTGCCCCCCCGTATTTCTAATGAATTATTAAAGAAAGGTACTTCTCATGTAATTAGAGAGCCAAGCACCTTTTAAACAAGACCAACTTCTTACATTTGAATTGACTAGTTTCATTTTCAATGGCAAAAGATCATGAGGCAAATACTTTTGCATGTTTCAAAGTTAAGATCAATTGTTCTCCTTTTCTAGTTTCAGATGCACTAGCTTAGTACTTTTGCTGTATCAGAAAACTGTTAGAATATTTATGGTTTTTATTTACATAAAACCCAAACATTTTCTATTACTTCTTTCTTTGGGCAAGGAATGTGCAATGGATTATTAGATCCATAGATTTTTCTTGCTATTAGCATTAATATAGTTGAAATTAAGTGAAAGTAAAATACATTTTTAAAGGGACACATATTTTATAGCTTCCAATCTTGACTCTGATGGTCTTTCTCAGCTCTGTACCATGCCCTTTGGGAAAAAACACGGAGCATGCATGCTCATCTCTTTTGATCATGATTTGACAAGGTCATGCCTTGGTAGCATTGGGCTGNATTATGTGATGGAAGCTCTATGGAGGAGAGGAATAAAAAGTAAGATTTTGGGCCTGTTGTACTTCTTTTCCAAGGGTTCACAAAATTCTCTAGTCATTAACATGGAATGTTGCCTCTCGAGGCCATTGTATCCCATGGCGAATAGGAGATGTGTCCCTAAAAGAGGGGTCTACATATTTTAATTGTGCTGCCTTTGTTCAATTTGCCTCTTTTAGGTAGGCTATGGGTACAGCTTCCACCAAATTGTTTTGTCAAGGATGTGATCTCTGTTGCAGCTGGGGAGGTGAAAGGCAAGACATGTGTCTTCAGCTTAAAAAACCCCCAAAATGATCAGCAACAAATCCTAGTTGGAATTCATGAGTGTGTAGTTTCTGAATACATAAATGCTTTTTTCACCAGAAAGTTTGCCTTATAGGACAAACATTATCACCAGTGCCCTGGCCCCTGCAGGGGAAAGGGTGCAGAAATCTAAATATTATGTTTAAAATGATCCTGGTTGTAAAGAGCTAGAGCCAATATACCTGAAAGACAGCTTTCGTACCCTGATATTTGTTTCAACCTGTGAAAAGAACAGTGGCTGAGTGCTTGTTAAAGGTATATTTTCTTTTAAGTTATATGGAGAGAGATGTCAACTATTTACCATAAATATATTTATACATTTGAATATATAAATGATAGTGTTACTTACCTTTAGTAGGTTTCCCACTGACAGGTATGCTCAGAAAACATCTTTCACTAAACCTGAAATGTTGATATAAATATCTGAAGAAAAATACTAATCACAGAATACATTGAACAGACTTACTGATCTTGTATACCTGGAAAAAGATTTTCAAACAGACTTTGTCAGCTCAGCCTTGGCATTCCTTGTCAAACAAAAGCATGCCTAAAGACACATTTCAAAAGCAGACAATACAGCACTTGCTAACCTGCAGAAAATCGAAAAGGATCAGGGAGGCAGAGAACAAACAGAATAGGTAAGCAATAAGAAATGGAACACAGCTCTAAAGAGCTGTTTCAGAGAGCCAAATATGTTTAAAGAAGCCTACATTAATAATTAAACATCAGTAAGTAAAATTCCAGTATACTTTTTTTGCCAGTATTGTTTTAAGATTTGTAATATAGAATTGAAATTATTGATTCGGTATCAGTAAGAAAACATAACTGGTGTAAGGGGAGGAAGAAGCAGATGGGGGGAAGCAAATGAGGCAGGAGTATTTTTAGGTGCCAGGCTAGTCTGGAATGTTAACTTTCTGTAATAGAAAGTCCATACTTCAGTATTCGTCCACTTCAGTCAGCTGAAAATTTGGGTCAGGCAGCTGTTATCTGAATTGACAG
>VYZP01045086.1:0-28267 GCA_013400635.1 Hypocryptadius cinnamomeus
GTCAGCCACTATATCTCATTTCATCATCTAATTTATTTAGTCATCTTTCAGGATGATACTGATGAGTCTTTAAGAAGAAGTTCATTTGACCAGTAATCCTTGATTTTTGAAAGTCAGACTACAGCTGAAGTCAATAAATCTTTTTCAGCTAAAGGAAACAACTCTTTAGTATTCAAATGATGTTTACAATAGGGCATTTCTAGAACTGAACTGCAGTCCATCTGGAGTTAGAAAAAAATTCCAAGCAAACCCTAAGTAAGTGAGAGGGCAACAGAAAGTGCTCATCTACATAGCATTTAGTTCTTCCAGAGCAAGGACTTAAGAAGCAAATGGAACCACTATGTGCAACTTGTACAAATACATGCACACCAAGAACTATCACACATACAGTTCCTGACAGCAGCTCTGCTCCAACAGAGCAGGAGAATGAGTATAAAAGCTAGTACCCAACAATCACAGCCATTATTAGTTGGTTCTCATAAAAATAAACTGCTGCTGACACATGAAATTACAGAAATGTATATTAACCAAAGGAATCTTCCCTTTGCAAAATGTTTGAGACACACTGGCAAAACCTTAAGAGACAGAAACCTCAATATTTCTGTATTTTAAACACATGTTCTTTTTACTGACAAAAAGGCAGAGTAGAATGTAATCTAACCAGGTAACACGTCTAACATTAAGTATGCACAAATCAACAGCAGTCAGTCCTCCACAGACGAATTTCCTCTGCAACATCTAAGTAAACTATTACTACCCATGGATTTCACAGCCACTGTGAACTGTGATGTGCTTGGTTCTGTCAGTTTTGTGTGTGCCACAAAAAATGGAAAACAAAATAATCTCTTGCAACCTGCATCACTTCAGTCATTATTGTCACATACTACTGATACTTCATACATCTTATTTCCTGAAGTAAATAATGTCAGCAACCTACTTGCTTTCAGGGAATAGAACAAAAAAAGGCAAGAAGTATAGAATTGGTCTGCAACTTTTGGGCACAAAATATTAAGATCTAGAAAGTTTTCGTAGTTGATTGAAAATACTTGAAATTTAGAATTGATCATCATGTATGAAGTAACTTTCTCATTTGAAACCTGGAACTGAAATAAATATTTAAGCAACACTTCATTAGTCACTGTATCTTTGCAAACACATTTTCCAAAGTAACTTTTACAAGTGTGTAGTCAAAGCTAAAACAACCAAAGATTTGCAGAAGGTACTATATTTAAAACATAACTCACCTCTGGGTAAAGATTAAACCTTTGTAAGGTGTTAATCACTAAAGGATATTCAGTTAGTTTGTCATTCATAATGGCACATACTCCACTCCAAAATGATGGTGCCTCAATAATGATCTTGAAGTAGGAATAATAAAGACCCTACAGAAGAACAGATTAATTATTTACAATTAAAGATGTCACTTCTGCTTCAGGAACCACTACATACAAGCTTCATTTTTAAACAAATTTTGTAATGTAACAAACAGGACAGGCTTATTAAAGATGACTATCCAGTTTCTCAAATCTCTTCTATTATTGCCACTGAAACAAGTGATGTGGGTTTCCTTCCACTTTGTTTCACAGGATACCTGGCAATCTCGCATTTGGGCAGGTAACTATGCATTAAATAGTGTTTCACAATTCTCAAAAGAAAAGCAGACAAAAGGTGTGTGTCTGTGTGTGTGTGTGTATATATATAAGCCAACACATATTAACTGAAAAATATTTAGACCAAAAAGGCTGCTTAAGAAGACTATAACTGAAAGCAAGGTACAAAGGTACTTGCAGTTTTGTATTTTGGGTCCTCCAGAACCATACTTTTAGATAATATTTTAAGTGAACTGTGAAGTGATACATTTATAGGGATCAGCTGCAAGTCACACAAATACTTTGCATGTAAAAGTGTAATGCACAGTAGCTGTAAGAGCTCAGTATGTATACTTATGCAGAATGTATTAAGAAATTCTGGAAAGCCCGTGATCAGATTACAGACAGGAGGTTTCCAAACACTGAAACATAATCTAACCATTTCCGTGCGAAAAGCCATTTCCCTTTCCAGTGTTGACAGGTGAGAAAAATGACGGTCATTTTCAAAAAGAGTTGTTATGTGACACCTGCCAAAAAATAATAACAATTAAAATGGAATAAAGAGGTTTAGAATATGTAGATAGCAAAGAACATTCAATGAATACCCAAAGTTTACTCACAAACTGCTATTGTAATTTAATAATATATTATACCAATATCCTTATCTATTCAGATAATTTCAAATTGAAAAAGTATGAACAAAGAGTATTTATTTAATTCTATTATGGCATTAGTAACAATACTATAATGCCATATATTATACATAAAACTGTAATGTATTTTAATTGAAGTGCAGACACTTAAGGACTAAGCAGCAATTTTTCACCTGGCTTCATTCTTCTCTGAACAGGCTTAAGAAACCTTTCACGTCATCTTCACAAGAACAGAATTATTCAGTTCAAAGATAATTTAGTCTTGAGAGGAAAGTTCTAAATATAAATTATCCCAATATCTTCTCTAAAAATAACTAAAAATGACATTCTTATTATTTTAAAATACCATATTACTCTGAAGCAATAAATTTAACCTTACCAATGTAGGACTCCTGCAAAAACAGCTGTAAAGGAAACATAAGGTGCAAAGTTACTCAAATATTTAAATAACTGAACATGAAATAGTGTTTACTGCAGTAACTGCAGTACTGGTTCAGAGATGCACAGAAGGTACTCAAGACCCCAGCAAACAGAAGAATAGGAACAACTGAATTACACCTCAACAGCCAGGTCTTTGAAAATTTTCTGTGGTATTCAGCACTAGGCAACGTTTCCACCTACACGTTGCATCACTCAAGCTGACCCACCAGCATCTAATGCACACATTTCAGTTATTAACAACAAAACTGAATTAAAAGCATTTTTTAAATAAGCATAAATATTTTTAGAATTTTTATGATGCCTACTGTGACTGTTCACTCAACTCCTGCTCAGACTTTCACTAACTCATGCTAAGGCCTGAAGCACATTACGAGCAACGCTGCTAGGTCAAAGCAAGGGCAACCAACAGGCAGAACCTGGTAGCCTGAAAGGGCTTAAGGTCACTCTGCAGCCATTATCACCTGCAGCCTGCTGTCTCCTGCAGGCATCTCCTGCACCTCCTGGTGTATTGATTGTCTGGCAGCTTCTTCAGAATCTGCTAACTCATGGAAACACTACAGACTAAACTTTCAAGCTTTAAGATGAAAACACAAGTTTAGCAAAAAAGTTTCTGAAGCAGATCCAGCAGCAGCTGGACTCCTGAGGCTTTCATGCTTCCCAGGTGATACAGCATCATGATGAAAAAGGAAGGATGAACACTCCCACCATCATCTAGGTAATTATTTTGCTGAGAGGTGCACAATTTAGAAGTTTCAAGTTGAGCTATGAACTAGAGAACTTATGAGTTCAAAACCTCATGCCTTAAATGATAATTCAGTGAATTCCTATGTTAGACTAGCCTGCAAAAAGTGGACTGGCTCTTGTTTGTCATGTTTGTTTGTTTTCTTTCCTAATGGACTCATAAAATAAATTTTTATTTACGGAGCACACTGTGCTGTAAATATGAGAAATCCAAATGGACCATGACAACCAACACAAATCTAATTGAGACTGTAATTGCTAAAAAATTATAGACTCTGCATACAATTAGGTTCCATTTGTCCATTTGAAGACTATCTGCACTGCTGCCATGTAGATACAGAACAAGGGAGGTAGTCTGAGGGACAAAGGGAAGAGACAAATGCTGATAAAGCAGTGAGTTAACAGTCTAGGTCTCCGACCTCTTGAGCACGACAAGACCCAGAGAGAGCAGGAACCACTCCATTTTGCTTGGGCAGCGCTGACAACAAATGCAGCCTACCACGGAAGCAAAGCCTGCCTGAGTGAGGGATAATGAGAAGGCATTTAGAGGGACCACAGTGCTCTTCCTAGACTGAAGGTGTCTCAGTTGCCCTCTAGGCTTTCTGCCATAAAAAGATCTGGCAGACTAGTTGTCTTTAATCCACAAAAATCTTTTGTTAATGAAATCTAATTGTTAATGAAAATATTTTATTCACATAGGCTGTATGGAGCAGAGAGAAACAATACTTGTTAATGACCCTCCCTGCTTAGACCCAGCTGTGGCCAGAAAGGTGCTGAGCACCATGTCCCTCTCCAGGGTGCTGACTAGCACTCACCTTCCCTCCTTCTGGCACCCAGACACTGCTGCTGCCTCTCTGAAGACTGGAATGAGTCAAGGTGCTTGGACATTGGTAAAAACACAGCAATGCCTGAATGCTGATGCAGAACATAGTCTGAGAGTTAGGGAATGTACATTTGTTCAGGCTGCATGTTACAAGACTAGGGTTGTCTGTTTCTGGAAAGCAGCAGGGATATGAGAAAGAAAAACCCACTAAATTTATGTGGAATGGGAGTGGACTTAATGTACACTTCATGCCCTAGATTTCACATATTCCTCCAACACACAGCCTGGAAGTGCTGCTGCTGCTAACAATACTTGTTATCATGGTCACAACAAGGTTCCCAACTGTAGTGTGTTGCATTATGACCTAATTTTAAAATTTAAGCTTTGTAAGTGAAGAGATCAAAGGTGAAGCTGGGTAAGACAAAAAATTACCACCACAAAACAAAAAAAAAAAAGAAAAACACAAAAAAATTACCTAAAAAAAATTCTAAACTGGCTGCTGGTACAATTTAACAACATTGACCTCATGTTAAACACTTCGCACAGCAGGTGAGGTGGTACTATACCACACTGAAACTTCCCTCAGAGTTTTACAGCTCCACTTCTATCACTTGAAGTAGGTTTTTCAAAGACAAGACTGGACCCAGACAACTGGGTTCCAGATAGAAAATGAAGACCTCAATCTTTCACTTAAAACTTCACTTTTTTGCATACTTTCTAAAAAAAAAAAATCACCAAAATTGCTTGGAGTAAGAAGAACTTAATGTTTTAGGAAAGGTTCAGGAGCTGCAGGGGTTATTTTTATACTAAGGACATTTACATTAGTTCTTATGGAAAGCTGCAAATGTCTTTCAGAAGAGCAGGCATTGACATGACATGGATTTCCAGGTAAGCACATTAGCTCTATCAGCAATGCAGCAAACCATATTCCATACAAAAAAACATGTTCTGCAGTAATTGCATGGAAAGAAACAGAGCAGCCCATATTTTTCTTAGTTATTGCTTATTGACTAATAGTTACACATGTGCACAAGGCATTATTTTATTTCTCAGCAACATTCACAAGATTCTCAGTAAGATTAGATACTGAAATACATTTGCATACACACACACACACACCAACTATTCAAAAAAAAAATTAAGACAGAACTCATATTAGGTAAGAATATAAATTAAAATCCAAAGCATCTCAGTTACCAGTATTGTTCATTAACTCAAATTCACATGGTTCCAAATAAGGGAAATATGCAGTATTTTATTGATGCAAATAAATTACCTATTATTATGGAAATTACATTTCACATCCAGACATACCACTTATTTCATAGAGGAAACAATGTCTTTAAATCTGATTCTTCCCTTCAGTAAATGTTTTATTGAAAGTCAATGCAGTAAATGTAAACACATTCACAGTTATTTTGGAGAATTTCATCTATATTTTCACAGTTCATTCTATTATAAGTACAAAGTGAAGACCTTTCATAATCACACAGCAATTAATGTTAATTGCTCATATTTCAAGAGACAATGGGCTTAATTCATAGACTTCCACTCTAAGTCCAAATCAGCATTTTTCAACAGACTACATTAAGCCAGTTTCTGATGAAAAACATGCAGCTCAGCTCTGTCAAATTACCACCCTTTGATCTCATTAATGTCCTTACTGGAGAGGGAATGAAGGAGGGGACAGGAAGGGAATACTATAGCTCTAATGCTGTATACACTTACACAGCTACTATGTACTTGAACTTGCAGATGCCATTTTCTCACCCAGCCTAAGAAGCCCTAAAACCAAAGCACATAAGATTTTTGCAGACTAGGGCTATTATGTAAAATCTGACAGATTTCCTATTTTTGCCTGTGTGTTATTCTAGGAAAAGCAATATGAATGGCATATAAAAAGGATTCTAAATCTGGAAATTAAATACTGAAGAATACAGCCATTCTTTGGCTTCATTTACCAAGAGAACAACAAATGCTGAGACACTATAATCCAACAGAATGTGAAGGGTACAATAAACTGATTCATATTTTGCAAATATCCACAAAGTGACCAAGTAGGAATATAGCAGAACCGGAAACAATGAGGAACCTGCAAGCATTGACTACTTCTGCAGCTTAGTCAAGTTGTTACGTTCTGAGATTCTGTGCAATATAATTAGGATGTCTTCAGGAATAAGGCCTCAAGTCAATGGTTATCATGAAAAAAAAAAAACAACAAACAACATAATAGGGTGAAGTGTTGTATAAGAACATCCTTGAAGGTCTGACAACTTTACTGCTGCATGTAAATCGGAGATAATTCGTAGGAGAAAAAATTTCACACTCTATAATTAAACTAGCTCCAGCTGTGGGAGCCTCTGTTTTTAAAATATGGGCCTTAGATCTTAAACAAAGCAACAGCAAGAATTCAAATTCCACTAAACTTAAAGAAAACTCACTATTTCATATTTAGTATATGTACATTCTTTGCTACTGCAAATATTATATGCTAGTACATAATTTGCTATTAAGCTCTTACTCCAATTGAACCCCCACCCCCCACCCCCCCCAAAATATTTAATAGATTAACTGGGTTTCACGGACAAATTCAAATTCCAGAAATTATAAAGTTCTCTCCCTAATCTGCTCTCAAATTTCAATCAGAGGAAAGCATTTTTCAATTCTGACCATCATTTAAGCATTTCTGTGTCATTTAAGTAACTACGAGTCTAGGAAATGCTGAATAAACAGATGCAAGTAAAGCAATTCAGGAACACTTTATTCATTAATTAGTTTGTAAGCTAAGGGCTGTTTCCCTGCTACTACTTTGCAATGTAATTCATCAAACTGAAGAAACTCCCTCCGGCAACCAGGACTACTGGTGATGCGATTAACAGCACCAGCATCTTTGGAATACCCTGAAAGTCTTCATTAAAATACCTTTTAGGGTATATCTAATGCTGCAGCTGACAAATATGCTATTACCTAACATTTGTTAACTTTAGGAAGGCATCTCTTTGCAAATACTTTAGGTGTTTTTTTCAAGACTTTGGTCATTAATCATTCCACTATTTATTCAAAAATATTACCAAAGATAATAACACCCAAATTTACATCCCTCTACAACTGTATGTTCTTCCACCAAACAAGATGTTGCGATTACATTACTTAGTAAGTGTTGCTGCCTTTTTTTTTTTCCCCTACAAATGAATGACTAGATACGAGAAATACATAAATATCTGGAAATGTTTTTCTATAAATATTGTGATACCACATCAACTGCTACAGTAACAGCCTTCCAAAAGTTACCAGGTATTTTCTGGTATTTCCTATGACTTTTTAACATCAGCTATGTTTTTTTCTTTTTCAAAGTTGTATTTCCAAATGTATTTTGACACAATTTACAAATACAGAAAAAGAAAGGTAAAAAGATCAGTATTTCCCTGCCCACGAGGTATTTCTTCCACTTACCCAGAAGGAACGTGAGCCAGATGTTGCTATCAGCTTTTGTGATGAAGGCCTTTCTGTCGACAACAAATACTGCCGAAAGAACACAAGCACCTTAAGCATCACTTAAGCACAGCGTCTATAAAAGGAAATCTGAGCTCTGCAACATTAGTTTTGCGTAAAAATCTTGACTAGATCTCAAAAATGCTTTAAGAAACTCCACACAGCAAGTTCATAACTACACATAAAAGCTTTAAACATCACAGACTACGAAGGTGACTATATAAATCATCAGGTTTTTAATTGCTGAAATAACTTTCACAGAATAACTTGTCAAAAGGGAATTTCTACACAGTTATGTTACTGGCAAATTTGCTCAAGCAGAAAGTCAGACTTCTAAAGAATACTGAACCCTCCATGCCTTCCAGCAGAAACAAGCTGGTCATGCCAGCACCGCAAGCTGCGATAGTCAACACCACCAGACAGACTGTTTCAACAAGAGTTACTTACACAAACAGCACGCTTCCCCACTTGTTCCCCAAAGGATGCTGAAGTGGTAAAAAGCCCTTTCCCCTTCCCTCGCCCCCGTTTCTCGCCGATCCCTGTGTGGGTTTTGTCAGCTTTTCTCTCTCTTCACCGTCCCCGCGCTGTGACAGGCTGGAGCACGGGCCCGGGCAGAGCAGGAGCGCGACCTCGCCGCCGCTGCCCCGGGCAGTGCCAGACAGCGCCCGCCGCCTCCCTCCCTCCTTCCCTCCCGCGGCAGGGATCTTCCCGCCCGCCGGACCCCAATCGCTGCTTCCCGGGGAAAGACGTCCCGGCGCTCCCTTCCCCGGCAAAAGCCACCCCCGTGCCACGGGGCAACGGTACCGCCACTTGCCGGAAAGAGGGACGGGAAGCGGCGCTCAGCCCCACCGCACTTCCCCCGGGCGGAAGGGCCGGCTCCCATCCCCGCGGGGGCAGAGAGAGCGGAGAGGGGGCAGGGTTCGGGGCAGGAACCTCACCTCGGAGCCGGTCTCCGCAGAGGCGCAGGAGACTCAGGGGGCCGCGGCCCAGCACATCCCGCTCCCCGTCCGCGGCGGGCCCCTCCCGGTAGGGTCCCCGGGGGTCGCCCCTGGCTCCCCGCCGGCCGCCGCCTCCCTTCCGCATGGNCCCGTTCACGGGCCGTTCAGCTTTGTAACATCCTCTGCTTAAACTGAGTCCGTTCCAGAAGTGCGGGGCATCCCTCCCCCCCGCCCAAATTCCCAAAAATTTAACTCCCAGAAGGTAACTTCGCTGTTTTGTTGCTACGTCCTGTAGGGTTTCCGCACCACAGGAAACACCCCTCTTCCTTCTCCTAGTCCTTATTCTAGAGTTGTATTGTGGGTTTGCTTTTGCAAAGCGGCCTTTTCACTCATGAGCACCCTACAGATCCAGCCAAACCCTTGCCTTGGGTTCAGAGGTTAAAAGGCCCTGTTGCACATAAAACTCTGTTACGTGGCCCCTTGGGACATGAGGTGTTTCATGACTTTTCCAGAGCAGTTATCTTCAGGAGCTCCCAGTCACAATCCCTGAAACTCCTACTCCAATTACTCCTCTGAAGAGCGGTGAATATATAGCACAACTGTGGAACAAGACCCAGCCACAGCAAAGCTGCTGTTCCTCCTCCTTCTTGTGCTCTCCTACTCAGCACAGAACAGTGCTCAAGCAGTGGCTCATCCGATAGGGATATATTAATAATTTAAATACCACTTTTCGGTAGTGTTGATTAAATATAGTAGAGTATAACCTCATCAGTAAATGCAGTCTCTCCAGACAGATCCATTTCACTCTTTCCTCCCTGACCTCTTATTTTTATCTTTCTGACCAGCTATTCCTTGCCTCCCAGGTGCTCCTTGTTGCTGTCTTCAGGCTTTTCTTTATCCCTCTGCACACTTCGTTTTATGTTCTTGCTCGAACAAGTTTTCTATGTTTGAGTTTTCCATTCAACTCTGTTTACTTTCCCTAGCCTTTCCACTTTTTTCCTCTCACATATGTAGGTTTCTCCTAAAATGTTTACAACCTTTTTATGTCCATCTCTTTTTCCTAATTATTTTTATGAATCCTATCCTATGAAACACAAGGTTTAAGTCTAATGTGGCAAGTACCATATTAAGAATTTTAAAGAAATGTTTAACAGATAGACGACTGTCACATTGTTAGCACAGGAAAGTAATTTTGGTTCAGATTCAGCTACTGAGGCAATGGAAGTGTAAGAACAGGATGGCCTTTGCTGTCTTTGTGGTAGTAGTAGGGCCGTTTACACCCCAATAAGGTTGTGAAGATAAAACGTACTAAACAAACCAGCCTGTGGGACTGACAGAAATCCTGTGTGTCCAAGTCCTCTTGGCCCGTATTTCTTTCCTTGCTGGGGGGGAATCACCCTTCTACCACTAGCTGTTTTGGGGAGATAACTGCAAAGGACATGTATTACACTGATCTCAAAAAAGCAAGCAAGGAAGAAATACAATTTTTCATATAAGACAGCCGGTCTCTTGAGTACCCAGGCTCTTCTTCCAACATGAATTATGTGTGGCAGTTTCATACTGCAAGAAACATTTATCTGTGCTTATTACATACTAAATATAAATGAAGGCATAAAAGAAACACCTTTTGAGTGTTTGAGGACTACATACTATTTTCCCCACCTGCTTTTCAGGAGAAAAAGTGCCACAATCTGCTCTTCTTTGTATTTGATTTTAATTGAGTAGCCTTGTTATAAATTCAGTAACCAAAGGAGTCTGTTGTTGCTGTCTGAGTGATTGAAGGGTATAGACTCCAGATAGAGTTTTGTACATAATCAGCATAGAAAAAGAGCAATATGATACGTTCTGCTGATTTTTAACTCCTGTAACCTATATTTCAATTTTTGCCAAAATCAATAGAGTCATGGAACACTTAGAAACTTGAAGGGTTGATATTATTAAGGTTCATAAAATTGCTCTGGGATGGCTCAGCCATTGAGATTAACTGGGCCTGCTCCAGCCTGCAGCAGATCAATTACCTTCAGGCTGTTTTCTCTTAATAAAACTCTTCAGGCAATTTATTTCAACAGGTGCCACCCACACAACCTGGCTACAAAGGCACATACTACTAAACAATTCTAAAGGTTTTAAAAGTTACTGTAAGTGTGCAAAACCAGAACATCACATTCTTAAATGTAAAGGTGCCCACATTCAGCAACCATGAATTGCCATAGAAAACCTCCAACACTACTTCAGAAGAGCTGCAGTAGAGCAGTAACCTCTAAAAATAAAATGACATTTGTTTCAGTCTATAAGATACAAGTACTAAGAAATAAAGCTTGGGTTTATATCATCGCAGGAATTGCATATTTTTTTCAGAAGTGCTATGTTTAATATCCAGCATCACGTTTCAGACAGTGTAGCTAATTACTAATCCTGCACACTACAGTGAAAGGAATGATTCCAATAAATCTTTCTGTTTATAACAAAAAAGGAAGGGAAGGAAAGAAATATATCTCTGAAAATGAATTAGATTTTTCTCAACTCTCAGGGGTGCTGACGGACCTATACAAGTACATAGGAGAGACATCATCTTAATCAGATTGTCCTGACTTCTTTTGTCCAGGGAAAGCAAAATCCATGAGAGTTGTTCCACAGTTTCCTGCTGTCCCAGGACAAGGCATGTTCTGTAACACGATATTTCTGTTTCCTCTGGGTCTTCTCTCTTTGCTCACACATTTTCTATGATCACTGGACTGTCCCTTCATATTTCCAAGTCACTCTGACAGATATCAGCAATCTCAGCTGGACAGTGGTTGTGACACACTGTCAGCGGAAATAATTCACAGTCCTCAGGAATAAGCCCCTGCTAGTGAAGCACATTGGCCTTGGCAGTTCCTGTACATACTCTTAACAGCATTCATTCCTCGGGACGCTGGATGCGCACACCTCATTACCAAACAGTTCAGAGCTTGCATTGCTCCCCACACTCATTCTCATCTTCTGTATTGTTTCATTGCACCAGTTCTCTCTTTTTCTCTTGCCTCAAGTGAGACCTTCACTTTCTAGTTTGTTACCAATACCAACCCTTTCTCTCTCCAGTCACCTTCAAGGTGATCTGAATAAGGGTGCCTGTAGAGATTCCTTTTTCAGTCTGTAATGATGTTTCTTCTACTGCTCTGCTTTGTTCAAGTGGAGCTGCCTCAGAGCGTATTCTGCAGATTTTGTGACAAGGCTGCCGTTTCCACCTACCACAGGGCTTTGCTTCTGTGAAGTTTCTGTTGATCCCCCACACTTTCACACGTTCAGCAGCAGACTTAATAATAGCAGGACTGCATTGTAGCAAGTTAGGGAACTTCAAGCTCCCTTCCCATGGTTCATTTAATCCAAGGTTAGCATGCAATGAAGGCATGTTCTAGAAAGTATGTCTCTTCAGAAAACCACTGTGTGACTGCTGCATGGTTGGATGTACTCAACCTAGCATTAAATGAGCCATTTTGAGTGCTGACAGCAAGAGAGCTGCAGCAATGTGGAGCTCAGAGCCTCAGGTAACTAACCAGGACGTTAGAGCATTTTGAACTCCACGCCATATGGCCATATCTGACTTAACTCATTATTTATACTACTTGAGCTTCAGTCACAGAGCAGACAAATTCTTACTTACAGAAAGAAGCTTATGAAAACAGAAATATTTGGGACCTCTTCTTGTGAAGACCAGGCTGAATATAAGTGCAGAAGACAAAGGAGTCTCGTAAGGCAGAAGTAAAGATGCGGGATTGCCATTGGAGTTTGTACATGGAAGAATTTGCTAGGGAAAAACAAAACCAGCAGAATGCAGTGGCAAGCTATTATAGTGTGTACTTTGTCCTATTTAACAGCTTTGTGGGAGCAGTTCACTTTCTGCAGGATACAAATATTCCCCCTTGAGCTAACCCCTTTAAACATACATTACCTGTATTCTGAGGAGGGGAAAGTGTGCTCCTGGTAGGTTAGTAATCTGATCTCTGCTTGTACATGTCTGCTCATATTTATCTTCTCTCACTTTTGAAGTTGCAGTTGCATGAACTTTAACTTTTATATATATAAAAACACCATGTAGAACTGGATTATCTGTGTCTATATGGCTAACTGCTCATACAAGTGAAACCTTGTTTCTATCACAAACACGAACAATTTACCTAGCTTGCCTACCCTGGCAGCAACAAAAACAAAGAAACAAGAAATCATATCTTTTGAATGAGAGGTCCTGAAAGCCCTTATATCTTTGACATGGAAATTACTTCCTTTGTTTTTATAATGTTGATTATAAGTCTCAAACTTCCTGCTGCCAGAATAACACTGAAGAACATTAGTGACTCAGAAAATCTAATTAGTCTCCACCAGACTTTTCCTTTTTTCTTTGCTTTCGGTTTCCAGTACCATATATTCATGCTACCTTAAGTGCTTCCCTGCAGCTCTGAAAAAAAATATTAAAAAAAACCAGGGCAGCTAAATACTATGGCTTCAGGAAAGAAATTTAGGCTGCACTGAGAACCTTTTAGGTAGTTCTAACATATGTCCAGTTACCCTTCTTTCCTTGCTGCAAACAGAACGATGAAAGCAGCACAGGCGTTCGTTTGCCCTATTGAGCAGCTGACTGGGAAGATTTGGCAATGCCCCTTCCTAAGGCATGGAGTGTGATCATCTCCTCCCAACTGAGGCCTGGAATGTTTCTGTAATTCTTCACTGTTCTGAGGACTTTTAACTCCTCTGCATGACATAATCTCCTTACAGATTTCAAAATGAAGATCTCTTGCTGTACATGCCACATTCTCATTGCGTGGCATTTGGCCACTGTGAGTAGTCATGCTAATTTGGCATAGATGCCATGATTCACAGCCACAGCAACTGCATTTCATTATGCTTCTATTTGGAGGAGCAAATTATAGAGTAAGTTATCCGAGGACCACAGAACTCAATATTTACAAGCAGAAGTGATGGATCCGGCTTCCCCTAACCTGATTTACTAGCCACGGTGGTTTTACTTAATTTTTTATGGAGTCGGTGTTTATCTGCTCCGTCTCTAAGCAGCAGCTGCCAAAAGATGCATCAGAGAACACGGAGGAAACAGCTTGCAGCGACAAGCAGCAGCTAAGTGGTAACAACAGAACAGGACCATATGAACATGGGCTGAGCTACTACTATATTTCATGGCAGATGCTCACTGTGTGAGATTGAGAATATAGCCACCACTTATGGTGGAAACGCAGGAAGGTCAGCAATGGACTTCGAAATAGGAGGAAAGCAATGATCTGGAAGTGCTCACAGAACAGCTTTTCAGTGAACAACTGGCAGAGCAGCCAGATGTGAGAGACGGTGGGGCTCTTGAAATATGTTGCCATATTGAAGTCAGTATATCTGCATCGCTGGAGATTTACTGGCAAATCTGTTCTGGCAAGAGAAACTTGTGGACCACTGTTGAATACAAACAGCTGTATCAGAAACAGCAGCAGGGTCTAAGCTTGCCTGTTCAGATGTTAGCTAGTTTGTTTGTTTCACTCTTTGCTTAACCTGATTTTCATTTTGGTGGGGATTCCAGAATGTGCTTTGCTGCCCTGGTTACTGGAGGTAGAGAAGAGGCACATTAAGACAGTGGTAGAAAGTACCTCTGGCAAACTGAGCAACATGGCAGACAAGACTCAAGGCAAGATAATCCTTGAGTCTTACAACACCCTTTAAATGACAAAGTCGTGGCTTGTGAATGCTGCTTGCTTCCTGTATATGACTGAGAAAGGGTGAATTCTTTATGAGAAACTGAGGTGACTAACGCAGTCACTTTGAGAGCTGCAGGGCATCTTCTTGGTAAATCTGGTCTTTTTGATACTTTATAAAGGGGGGGGAGGGGGGAAAGATACTGAGGCTACAAACCCTTTAATCTGTACCCATACAAGACTAAAAGTGTGATACAAATTTTACACAGAAAAATTTTGAAAATGATACTTGGAGTCCCTGTTGGTGACTGAAAATAGTAGTTGCATCTTCTCATCTCTTTCCTCACCTTTTCAACTTTTTGACAATCTGTCTCAGAGCATGATCCTAAATACTTCATTATACATTCTTAAACTTCCTTAAGAATAGCACCCAATTCAGGCTTTAAAGTCTGTGTTCATAAAACATTAAGATGTACCACAGTGTCAAGCATCTTGATGGAATTCATCCCTTTTTTTCAATTTGTTCTTGTGGAAATTTGTAGTACCCTTACACTTTCTCTAGTCTCTAGAACTACGAAGAAACAAACAGAGCTTTTTTTTCTGTTGGAATAGGGCATTTGTCTCTGTCTGATCAGCTGTGTTCACAAAAAGGCTCAATCACAGCCCAGTTTGAAGCTTATTTTTGAGGTCACAGTGCCCTCTACTGTCCGATGCATCCTCTCTGCTACTGCATCATCATAATTAAAACAACAGCAGGTGAAATAACACGTTCATTTATGTTTCAATATACTCTTTCATCTAGGCTAGTAGGCCAAGTCTGAGGTTGTTTCATTGATTGAAAAGAAAACAGATTGTCCAGGCCATTGTCATTTCTTGCTGACTAATGCTGCTTTGTCAGAGTTGCTGATAATTTAAATTAAACAACTGATCTATGCAGATCTTGAATCACACCTGACTTGTAAATGTTGAGTAAGTCTACATGAGGAAGCATTTGGAGATGCATGCAAAGTAAGAAGAATCAGGCCTGTGTTTCAAGTACAAATTGTAAATAGCTCTGCCACAGATTTGTATTGCTCCAGGTGATCATTCCAGCTCTGCAGATACAAATTACCTGTTTCATACAGAGGTGTTCTTTACAAGCTCCTCTTCAATTTGTGTTTGCCTTCACTCTCCATGAGTGCTGTGTGGCAATGTAGGTAGTTTCACTTCCCTGTGAGCACCACAGACTGTCCTGTGAGAATGCCTGGGACCATTCCTGCTCGCACACCAGCCATTGCTCACAAGTAACCACAGACCCTTGGTGGCACTCCCTCTCTCACCCCAAAAGCCCCATTTACATTTACACAAGGCATGGACTGTTCTGCCCATTCCATCCCCACCATTAGAACTTCTGATGTTACCAAAACCAATTCAAAATAAGTATCTATAGGCAAGAAAAATCTCTAGCATCACCCATTTCTCAAGAAGCATGCAGCTGTCAGCACTGAAGAGATTATGTGAGGGGAGGGGAAAAACTCCTAAAATATATTGTTTGCTTCATATTCTCAATTTCCTTTTAGTTTGGCGGAATAACTCATTATGCTCAGACAGCAGCAGCTGACTTACTGTTTCACAAGGCAGGTGCAACCACTCCAGTTCCTCAATGTGCTACAACTTGTTTCCCAGTAAGGGATCTTGTAGCATGGCTCCCCGTGGCATGACACGTGGGAGTTCAGAGGATTTCTCTTCCAGAGAGATTCCATTGATGATATATATCAAGGTATATGTTGATGATGGACTGAAGCCTGAATATAGAATGGCATTCATTTTCTCCTGCTAGCCCCACAGCAAAATTAGTAGAATTCACTAAACAATGTACTTTCAAGTGTGCACATACAAGTGTATGTGTTTGCATGCATGTATATATAAAAATCCTGCACTGCTGGGCATGGAAGGCATATTTCATAAGACAGACCTGTCTTTAGCCGTTTCTCCCATGGAGCTGTTACTTCATAAAGTGACAGAGAATTTCATTGAGTAGAGCTGTGGTTCCAGAATGAGTCCCCAGGGTTGCACTGCAAGGAAACTATGGCCCACTAGTAATCCTGGGTTTTGCTGAAGAAATACTTCATGGGAAGGATGCTTTTAAAATTGCCACTTAATGGAAGGAGAAAAGGATGTCAAAAAGCAGAATGCAGAATGACTGTCAGAAAAAGATTATAAAGTTTTAAAAGGTATTTTCTCTTTAGAGAAGACCTTCTGATCTGTTGAGGTGGTACTTGGAAAAATTCTATCTGCCTTTCGAACAGAAAGAACTTCAATGCCCACTAACAACTCACAAACTGCCTGTACCAGGTTTAGAGTAGTTTCATGTTAGCACACCATATGTGGAACTCCATTTTACAGGCAGCATGGAGCCTCCACATTTCAGCTGCCATTATAAGCCTTATTGCCAGCATTGTTAGAAAAACTGCAGAAGAAAGAATACAAAATAGATGATGACAGTCTTACTTTGCAGTCATCTATTAACTTTAGTTAGTACTGGGGAGATCTCAGCTAAAGGAATGTGTCTGGTAGTGAACACTGCACTTCAGTAGTGTCGACCCACTGAAAGACAGGGACTTTTCCTAATCTCCTTTATCCCTTCCTGTCATCCTTATTTTACATCAGCCATGGCAGTTGCAAAGCAGATTTCCCCCTCCACCAAGCACATACAGCAGAAAACACCCCTGAAGTCTACACAAGGAAGATGTAAAAAGTAGCCTGGAGAAGAGTAATCAGAGGGAATGTAATATCCGTTTTCAAGTAGGCAAAAGGTTGCTACAAGGAGTGACAGAAGCACTGGATAAGGAGTGAAGGGCTAAAATTTCAGTCTGGGCCAGGTTAGATATTAGGGCCAGTTTCTAAAGAAAGAATAGTTAAGCATCAGAATCTTTAAAGGACCTGTGGAGTCTCCATTGTTGCGGCCGCTTAAAAACAAAAAAGATAAACATCTCCCAGAGGTGGTTTAATTATAAACTGATCTTGGCTTGAGTCAAGGAGACAATCTCTGAAGACCCCTTCCTGCCCTACCTATTATTATTATATACTGGCTAATCCCTCAGTGAGTATTTATGAAAAAGATTCATCCCAAGTATCCCCTGACTCAGGTTTGAGCTGGAGACCACCCAGCTCCTAATATACAGAGGAAAATGCTACTTTTACCCTGAGATGCAATGCTGTTTATCACAAAGGCTCTGTGTAACTTGGAGATTATCAGTCTTCAACAGTAAACTACATCGGCAACACCTTCAAATTTTGCCAATACCTGAAAAAGAAGGAAAAAAAAACGAACAAGAAAAGAGAAAGAACTCTGGAAGCAGAAGAACAGGGACAAACCTGTAATATTTGCTTGGACCTTTCTTTCCAGGTGGGAGAGCAGAAGAAGAAAAGAAGGAAGAAGTAACACTGAGTTGGCAGTTGAAAACTAGCCCGGGTCTTAAAGAGCACACAGGTTTCACTACTAGGTCTGCCACAGATATACTTTGTAAGTAGAGTGGACGGTCTAAAATGAGGTGATAACAAGAAAGGAAGAAAGCTGTGACAATAATTGATTAGTAGCACTGAGAATAAGGGATGCGTATGCGGAATGTGAATGAAGAGGAGTAGGCAATAAATGAGGAAGAAAATGAAAAGTCAGGGGACAAAGAAGGAAAGAGGAAAGAAAAGTCATATTAGAAAATAACTTTAAATGTGCAAGTGCAGCAGAGGCCTAAAAGATTCTGCGCTTTTCAGTGTTTCATATGTTTTTAAAGGAGTGCTACAGGTAGAAAAAAAATCTAAGTGCTGAAGTGAATCTTGGCTCTGGAACCTGCATCCCCTGACCTGCTGCTTATGGTAGGTCAGACACCCCGAAATATGACACTCCCAAGGACAGGTAAAAACCAGTCAGCCATGGGTAAATTTCTCATGTAATTCAAGAGATTGAGAAGACATAGTTGTATGTACCTTCTCTACCCCAGGATACAATAAATGTTGCTTTCTCATGGCATCATATCCACTCTATTGCCCCTGTTCAAGAGTGGGTCTGTCTGTCTCTTCTGTGATGGATTTTTGCTGCTGTCTTCTTTTGAAGTGACTCGAGGTTTCTTCCTACTCAGGATTTCCACAAATAAGTCCCAAAGGTCTTGTGAAGAGCCTGTTTCTGGTCCTCACTCCTCATTGTCACTACTACCTGAATTAGAATCATAGAATGATAGAAAATGCTGTGTTGGAAGGGCCCCACCAGGATCATTAAGTCCAACTCCTGGCCCTGCACAGGGCACCCTGGGAATCACCCCATGTGCCTGGGAGCATTGTCCAGACACTTCCTGAAATCAGACAAGGTTTGGTGATGTGACCACTTCCCTGGGGAGCCTGTTTCAGTACCCAACCATGCTCTGGGGGAACAGCCTTTTCCTGATATCAAATCTAAATCTCACCTGACTAAGCTTCATGATGTTTCCTCAAGTCCTGTCCCTGGTTATGTGAGTGAGGAGATCTACGTCTGCCACTCTTCTTTCCCTCACAAGGAAGTTGCAGTCTGCAGCGAGGTCTCCCCTCAGTCTTCTCCAGTCTGAACAGACCAAGTGACCTCAGCCATTTCCCACATGGCTTCCCCTCAAGGCCTTTCACCATCCTCATTGCTCTGCTTTGCATGCTCTCTAACAGCTTAATGTCTTTTTTACATTATGGTGCCCAAAACTGCACATAGAACTCAGATTCCTTGCTTGGCTGGCCATGGTGTCCCTGATGCTCCCCAGGACAGGGTTGGCCTTCCTGGCTGCCAGGGCACTGCTGACTCATGTTCAGCTTGCTGTCACCAGGACTCACAGGTCCCTTTCCAGAGCACTGCTCTCCAGCCTCTCATTCCCTGTGCACAAAACTGGAGTTGCCCTGTCCCGGGTGCAGAATTTGGCACTTGCCCTTGTTAAAGTTCAGAGAAGAACAACTGCACCCCTTGTGCAAGAAGAAAAGGAAAGCCGAAGAAGGCAAAGAAGTTCACACCCACCTTGCAAAAAGAAAGATTGCAACTGCACCTTCAGGTTTTTCTTACACTTCTCCTGTTGTAAGGTCCTTAATAAACACTGTCAGGTTTCTGTCCTATCCCTATTTTACTCTTTGGAGTTGCCCTATCTGTGTCTTAAAGTCCTTGTAATTTTAGCACTAATGGAATTGGAATTTTTTTTTCTGGGGTTTAGCTCTCCTGTTTCTAAAAAAGTTCTCCAAATATGGCTTGGAAGAAGAAGGAGTTCAAACTCAAGACCAGTCATATGCCTTTGCCCCTCAGAGATGCCAGGGCTTTGGACTTCAGCATTTCCATTAAAAGGGAATTATTCCCATTTCACTAGGGAGTTCAGCTGAGACAACCTGATCCTTTTGCAGAGACTGTATTCATCCTTTCCAATGTGTGATTGCATTTCTTCCATTGTGTCCACTTGAATTCAAAATCCCAAATCATGAAGATTAAAGAGGAAAGTAAGTCCTTACGCTCATGATTTTTACTCAGTTTTCTACCGAAAAAGATGTTTGGATATATGAATTTGTCTAATTATATGAAATTATTTTTTACTATATAGCCAGTTTCAACTTAATTCAATGCTACACTTTAAAATGGTGGGGTGTGGCTTTGTAATTTGGTGACTTCTGTATTAACGACAGTTCAGATCCACATAATCAGTGGAAGCAAAAGGGGACAAAAGCTGAGACCATCAGCATGCTTTCTGAGACCCGAAGTGAAGGGCTGCAAACGTATGAAAATGATTGCCACAAAAGAAAATGCATGCATCTTTATGCAAACATGCAATCTGCATAGTTTTGCCCTGAGTAAGGTGTTAGGTGTGGCACGATTACCCAGTTCAGCAGCAGCAAGTCCTGAGCAACTATTCAGTTACACAACGCTGGTGTGGAAAGAAAGCTCTAAGTGGGTGCAGACATCTGCTTTAATCCTTGCAAGGCTTCCTGAGCTTTGTAAATTGGCTTTTGTGTAAATGAAAATCAGGCTGTGTATTTTCTGCCTGGTATGGTGTTGAGTGCATGTTCCAAAAGTATTTGAAGATTACTTCTTTGTTAAGGTACAGAGCAAAATAATTGTTTTGTCTACCTGGAAGAAATTAGAAGTAGTACATGTGGATACAAGCTAATTCTTTCCTCTTGTTCAGGCTCATTTATTGCAGACAACAGTAATATTTGCTTAAAATAGCAGAGTAAAAACATTTATATCTTACCATTTATAATCCAAAAAGACATTTATGTCTTGCCTGGATGCCATCCAACCAGTAAGTAGAAAACAAACAAACAAAAGTACTAAAACAAACCTAATCAACTTAAGAAACATAAATAGATATCCGATGCAGACCAGCACGCTTTCACTCACCATATCGATTTTGCACCTGAGGACCTGGCGGAAAATCTGGGAAAACATACCCGAGGAAGACTGTGTTACATATTGTGTAGGGGGGGGAAAAAAAAAGGGGATATCGCTGCCTGAAGAACGTCCGAGGCATTCCAGTGAAACTGTGCAGCAGTGGCAGGAGAGGTCCCTGGGCAAAGAACTGAGTTACCGCTGTGTCACAGGGGCCCGAGGTCAGGGGTGGGGGGGCAGCGGGAATTTAGGCAATACCAGAGGTGGCACGTGGGGCGCATGGAAAACACTGCGTACACAAATCCCTCTTTTTCTTGCTTGTGGTTTTCCCCTCTGGCTGTTTACTCTCCCGCCTGCCTTGTCCCGGAGGTGCCGCCGGCAGAGGGCACAGGGCGGCCGCGGGACGCGCTCCCCTCCGCGCTGCTCGGCCGGCCGGCCCTGCCGCACAGGTGGGTAACAGAAAGAGCATTAGCTTTCGATTAAAAACAACCAAACAGAAAAGTTCCTGTGGCTGCGAACCTTCAGAGTAGGCTCAGTGTTAGGGCACGGGTGAGAAACTCACTGAAACTCAATGATGCCTGACAAGAAATCATGAAGGTGACTGCCCTCCTTTTTTTTTTATCTTTTTGGTTTTATTTTTTTAATCTAACAACAAAAGCTATGATAGAGTGGCAGTGAATAATACAGTAGATTAAATAGCCAAGTGAAGGAGTGTCTTAGGACCCCACATGGCCAAGAAGTTCAGTGATAAGTGCGCTTGTCAAAAGAAAGATCTGGTTCCTGGAAGCGGAAATGAGTTTCTAATTCAGACCAAATGATTTTCAGCTGGAAATAAAAAGAGGAAACTATATCAGAAGTTGAAAATAAAAAGTTATTTGATAGGTGATAAAGTGTTTTAGTATTTCATTTGAAACCGATGTAAATTAGTGTGTTTACAAGGAGTCACGATTAACTTGAGGACACAGTCAAATATTTTGAGTGGATATGACATTGAGCGTTTACCCAAAATGTATGGGTCTTCTTGTTCTTCATTTAAATCGGCCCTCCATACTCCTCCAAATTTGAATTTTGCATTTTCATTTCATTCTGAATTCATTTTCCCCTATTTTTCCAGTTCATCAGCCAACCAAAAACCATCCACAAGCCTTTTTTTTTTTAGAGTCCTAAAGGGTGTGTAAAGAGTGACAGCAAAAAGTCACTTTGCCATTACTGTTTATTTTGGTTATGTAACTGGAATAAATTATATTAGAAATAAATGTATTTTCTGACATAGCAACATCTGCAAAAATTATTCTGTTTCCAGTCCCAAATATTAAAAAAAAAAGAAAAGATAAAGTGTCCAAACAACAATTATAAGGTGGTTTATTTATTAGTATCCTGAATTTTGAAACATTTATTCCACCTTAGTTTCCTCCCACTTTTTTTCTTTTTAATGGAAGGTGGGGTTCTCATGAAAGTCTGTTTCTCATGTCCATACTTTTGATAGCAAGACAAGGTGAAACAACACAAAATTCACAGTAAAATTACCAAAGAAAAATCAGAGAATGCCTTGAAGTGGAGAAGGTTGGTTTCCCTAATGCTGAATTCAAATGTTTTAGTCTTAAAATTAGATTATGGGGAATAGCCATCCGATATTAAAATTTAAAAGCACTCTTATACCTTACAGCTCTACGTGTGGATATCCAATACAGGTGGGTTTGGGTGGAGCAAGAAGAACAACTAGTTTATAATGTCTTGTATATGCAAATAAGGAAGTCCAGTTAAAACAGCTGAAACCACACTTGTGTTAAATAAACAAGCTCCCTGCTGTGGTCCTTTCCATCACAGAGATCCACAGTACCTACAGAAGCAGGTTTATGCCTGAACTTTTTCATGTTTAGGAATCATGGTTCTCTTTACTAGCAAGAGTGCAGACCATCACGTAACATTTTTGCAAAGGCTTGTTTTCTTTTTTTTAACTTGTGATTTCCTCACTAGCTTGAAATGTTTCATTCAAAAGCTGATTTTCAAAGTGACTTCACATGGAGAAATCTATTTTAAGGCATTGGTTAATTCGACATCAGTGAAGCGTGGAGAGAAACAAAAATGAAGTCATTGTTCATTGTGAAATTATATATGTCATATTCAATGGCGGGGGAAATTTTGCAGACCTCTCCTTCTTTTCTCAATTTTATTCCAACCGATTCGTGCACTTATTAATTCTTATGGCTTTCATTAGTTAAATGAAGATGATACACAGTTCTCTGTTTCCTTTTCTGGGATCTTTTTCGTCTTCTCTAAATAATTTCTCCATCTGGATGCATGTTCAGCACTTGCCATGAATCCCAGATAAAGCAGAAATCTGTTATTGCCGTCCCATTTTTTGTCTTTGTGTGTTTGGATAACTGGTTTAAGCCACAGTTGAGCAACTTATTTTATGTGGACATACTCCAGAACCAAAGCAGTAAACAGGGAATTACCAGTGTATTCTAACACAAAAATTAGAATAAGCAATCATATTTCCTGTGTTTCGGCATGCTTACACTGGTGCTTTTTAAAATTTTTTTCAGTTAGAATCTGGTATAGCTGAAATTTGGGTGTATGATCTGGTTTTCCTTCAGGTTACATGTTATAGAAACCTTCTTTCTAAGCTAGAGTTGTCTTTAACCGTACTGCAGTTTTGTTCATGGTCACATTGCACGTGTGACTTTTAGTATTCTTTTTTGTGGTTTGCAATTTCTCATGTGATTTTAGGTTTTAAAATGTCTGCCCTATTCTCATGTTATCATGCTGTGCATAGCCAGTGCAAAGTTTTGTGCTTGGCACATAGGGCAATTCATCTCAAAATTACATGTTATTTGCTTAATTTGGTATTTCTATTTACACTAACTCTAAATACCCACTTGGATCTTATGATCAGCTTCCAATTTATTTCTGCTGTTGCATCCGGGCAGTTGCTATTTACATCCTTCTGGATTTTCCAGTGTGTCCATTCTGGTGAAAATGTCCATCTCATCGCAGCTGCACTGCGGATTCACATTTCCAGAAGAATACAAGTGTTAAAAATATTCTAAGCCATACGTTTTTGTGTATGTGAAAGAGAGACTTGTACATTGCAGATCTTAGGTACTGGGCTCTCAGATCACTCTGGGAATCCGCAGACTTGAGTGGCTCTAGGCACAAGCTGACGAGGCACTTCCTCAGCATCAAATACTCTGCGTGTTTATGTGTTTGTGGGCAAGGTGGGGACAAACCAGTCCCAAACCTGATGCCTGCTTTGCTGCCTATACCAAAGCCCTGAGGAGGAAAACATTTTGCTTTTGCTCTTGGGGAAATATTGCCTGCAGAATGCAGCAGCTGCTCAGGAGCAGGATGGGAGGTCCTGCCTGCATTTACCTGGCAGTGGTAAAAGCATGCTGATCTGATGCTTCTCCGTGTCATTTTACATTCTAATTTCTTTTATGTCAAGACAGCTCGAGCCCGTCTCTCAAATTTTGGACAGCAAAATTCAATTTTGGGTATATTGTCATGATGGCAACTCTGCCTCTGAAATAAATATATAGACTATTCTTCTATAAGCAAAGGAAAATAGAACCAAGCTCTGAAGAATAGGACCCACAAAAAAAACACAAAACAAACCACCACATCCAAAACTCCACAAAGAAAAAAGTAAATTAACCTCTTCAGCTCACATGAGTTCTCTTATTATTGAATTAGCAAATGGAAAGGAAGTATCCATGTGTTCTCTAACAGTTTGGCCAAGGTTGAAAGAACAGAAGAACAAAGGCATGATATTATGGCATGGAGGAAAAGAGGCTTTAAAATAATTCAGGAACAAATGTTAAAATGTTTAGGCTGGTCTCTGAAAAAAACCATAAACCTTTTAAAATAACAAACACTATAGAAAATACTTTCTGTGTAGGACTCAGAAACACGAGTCTTGCTAAAATTAGTGTGAGCTGTGCATCTACCTTTGTAATGGCTTTGAAATCTCAGCCTATAATATTCCTTGTTAGTATTTGCCCTCATCAGCTATATAGGAAAGAAAACATTTTCTGTGACTGAAAACACAAGTAGTTGTCTGTCCAGAACTACTGGAAACCATGCCAAGTTGTCTTAAGTGCTAGATAGGCTCTACAACACATACTAATTCATTTAAGAACAACTCAGAGGTATTTAAAGCCTTATAAAGGAAATGATGGGGGCACAAGTGTTAGACTTTTATACATTCAGTCAAAAATGTACAAAATTCTTAGTACATTGTAAAATGAAGGAGCAAGGAAGGCCAAAGTCTTTAACCATCTGAAACAATCTAATCATCCTCTGGAAATGCACTGTTTGAGGTGACTGTGTTAACTGAAAATGGAGAGATTAAATAAAGTCAGGCTGATAAATCCCCTGAGTACTACTAACTTATTTGTAATATCATTGGAGATGAGTAGTATGACTGGTGTCTCAAGTCGGAAAGCTATGACATTCAGAGGGAAGGTAATTGAAGCCTGCCACTCCAAAGCCCTCGGTACATGTTCAGATATTATCAATGCAAATCTTACAGCCAACCATTTGCATCAAGATAAAAAGTAATTCCTCCTTTGGCTGCCTTGGGATCAATCCATGAGAGAGCACAGGAAGAAATAATAATTGGTTTGTGATGATGTATCAACCATGTCTTTTAGAGAAACAGAAACTGCTCTCCCACACTCAACTTTTACACCAGAATGAAGACCAGTGAAGACCACAGAGTTCTTGTTTCAGAAAATCGAGTGGGATTTTCAATAGAAAAAACCCTGATTGAAAGCAGTCCAATTTCAGCAACCCCTATGAAGCACAGACTGCCAGTTTAAGCATCACAATTTACTCCACCTCTGCGAGAACTCAGAGAAGGTTGTTTCTGATGACACCAAATACCTAAATGATTTAGTATTTATACTTAAAATTATGTATGCGTTGTCCCTAGAAGCTGACTGGAAGACAGTGCAGACTGGAAGTGATGACAGCAAGAACCTCACCAATTCCATATAATTCCTTTCACATCATTTAAGATTCCTTAAGACAGAGACACAGGTAAAAAGCACAGAAATCATTCTATTTTGAGGTGACAAAGTCTAGAATGATTTTTGTGCTTTTTACCTGTGTCTCTGTCTTAAGGTGTCTTAAATGATGTGAAAGGAATTAAATGGAATTGGTGACTTTTGACACAGGAGACAGACACAGGTTTTTTGGTATATAATTTGTTTCTTCTCTGACTCTCTCAGAACAGCTGACCAAAATTAAGCACCTAAATAGAGAAGAGTCACAGCTGTTCAAGGAACTATCACCTCCACCTTTTGGGGGATTATTTGTTCTGAATATCATCAATTACAGATTCAGCTGCAAGCATTTTCCCTTTTTTAATTCATTTTACTCTTTGAGCTATTCTGCAGTTGTTGGTAATTTAAACAGGAAAAGAGCTAGCTGAGTGCCCCTTGCATATTTGAAAGACAACCATTCAGTTCACAACCATTTCTGCAACTACCCTTCCCCAAGCACCAGAGAACACAAACCTTTGAAAGGGGTGCTCATGGAGTTTGTGAAAACATGGCTCAAACCCAGGAGATTCTCTAGGACACAACACCCTAAACCACTCCAAATTACTGCATATATTCCTGGTGGGCTTCACAATGGAAATAAAAACAATTCGTAGTCAAGCAAGAGGCAAAACTTGTTGCTTGAGAATGGCTGCTTGATTTTAATTTATCAAATTGGTTAGTCAATGCAGTTCCTGCAATAGATCTATTTTCCATCATGAAAAGCCTTAAAAATACTGGATTTTTATGTCTCATTGTCAAATTATATTTTATATTAACAGAGCTAAAAATGCTACAATGGTGATATATCTAATACTCTCCACATTGGGAGAAGTTATTATCCTACTCTTCAAAAACACCTCTCTGTCCAACTTTTCTGATAGGCATCCCATAGATTTTTCTTGTTTCCTCTGGTTATTACTCTGGAGAGCAAGGACCAGCTTCTATACTGCCTGCAAAGGTTCCTAGAGCCTCACTGACCAACCCTGACATCAATGACTAACTTTAATAAGGATCTTGAACATTAGACCACTGTCAGTTCAGTTTTTAGAGTTATTATTAGTGATTATTGTTAGTTTTTATATATTGAATTGTTGGTGTATAGTCTTAATATTTTATGTGTATTTGAAACGATCATGATTCAAAATATTGTTTATTGCTCTGTATTTCAAGTATACCATTAAATCATGGATTCATTGTGCTCCTGCACAGGAAGTTTAGAAAATAGCATTCTCCAAATAATTTGTTTTCTGCACTGCTTATCTCCAAGATAGATAATTTGGATATAAATCTGTTTTCTAAATGTGATACACAAGGCAGCCTAAAGTCATCATGACTACTTATCAGTCTCTTCAAAGTAACCCTACCAGGGGACAGTTCAGAATCTTCATTTTGTTTGATCCCCCAGTTTCTCTTTGGAAAATAGCAAATAAAGGCTCCAATTAGAGGTGTTTGTTGGACAGACAGCCTGTTCCCAAAGGTCTTGATTCTGCAAAGCACGAGGAGTTTTGCTGTTGCAGAGCCACTGCAACGCTTGAGCACTGATTTAACTTTATGCAAGCAAGCCTGCTGATTTCAATGGGACCATTGGCATAGCCATGCCTTGAACCAGTGTACAGCCAATAGTTCTGATTCAGGAAAGTGCCAGTGCACGTGCTTGGTGTTACTTGTAATCAAGAAAGCCCCCTTAGCCTGAGGTTAAGCAAAAGACTTTCACAGCATTGAATATCCATGAGAGAATGCAGGTGTTTTGCTACAAAGATACCATAAAAATATAATGCAGAGACAAAAGGCATCATACAGAGTTACCAACTCAGCGATCTATCCCAATTTTCATACATTCCAAATGCTAATGAGATGCATTAATGCATGGTTGCAATTTAGCATAGTTCAAGGTAGATTTGAATTACCTGAGGCTCTTATCTCCTTGCTTACATTCACAAACCAAGACGATGCTGCTGCTACTGTTCCCTAGAACCTCACAGCTCTTCCATCCCACTGAGCTTCTTTGCAAACCAGGGATCTTGTGACCTAGTTGCAAAACACCCAGCAGCTGATCTCAATTTGGGAACAAGATAAACTATGGATGCATAACAAAAACTTCTGGAGCAACATGAGGATTTTGTCGGAAGCTGCTTTAAGGGATGGCTCTTGTAGGAAGCTTGGAAGCATCTCAAGAGATCATTTGATTGTCCTAAGGCAAGATTAGCTTTAATCACATCATTCTTGAGTAGTGCGTGTTCAACCTGTTCTAAAAGACCTTGAATGATAGGTATTGCTCCTTATACTCTCTAGGTAATCCTGTACTGTGTGTCACTATCTTTCCTCTTCGAATACCTTAGATAGAGTCTCAGGTAACTCTCTCTTGCTTTAATACATGCTATTATAATTGAAATAAAATCTTTTTAAATAAAAAGCCTGCAGCATTTATGGAGAGGAATTTACTCCTCACTTCTTTACATTCTTCACTTCTCCTGACTTAACAGAGCTAATTCCACTCTCTGATTACACTGTG
>VYZP01045087.1:5476-31029 GCA_013400635.1 Hypocryptadius cinnamomeus
TTAAATGTGAAGTAAGCTGAATTTCTAAATGCTCAGACATACACAGGCACAGAGGAAGGCACAACCAGCAAGTACAGTGTAGCAGTAAGAGGTCACAGCTCTTGAAGGAAGCTGAGCTTTTGCCTTTTTTTAACACCTTCACAAAAGCATTCTCTGAAAGTGGAGTGTCTTTAAGTGGGATGAGTTTTTGTACAAATGTAGTTTGTAAAGGTAAAACTATTTGATCCATAAAATGAATACTATGGATTAGCCTATATGAGCCTGAGAGTGGCTGCCTAGACCAGTAAATCAAGTGCTTGACTATAATGAAATTACTATGTAAAGTCTCACTGGCTTCATAAAAGCTCACACGTTATCAGCAGATTTTTGGGTTACAGATTTTGCCAGGTGAAAAGGGAAAAAGTGATAGCAACTTTTGGGAAACCATGAAGAACAGCACATGCCTTCTACTGATGTATGACTGCCCCCAACAAGCAAAACTTCGTGAAAAAAATCCAGGTTATTTTTTTACTGGACATGCTTGTATGTCTCAGCCTTAAAAATTTACAAGAATATCAATGAACAAAACTACCTAAAAACTATTGCAGGAATTTATGGCAGAGTGGAACACTGAAAAGCTGCTTTCTCAGTCAGTAAATGAGAGGACACCAGGACAATCCTCTCACTGGTGGAGTTCCTTCTAAATATATCTACTTACACATAGAAGTAAGCTACAGAATAAAAGTCTTGCTGATGAGTCACTTTTACTCTTGCATTTTTCTATTGTCATATTTCCACTGTTAAAACCCAGTTAAAGGAATATTGACATGGTAAGCAGATGGAACTTTCTAAATGCACACAGTCACAGTTAAGAAATAAGGAACTTTGGCCAGAGCTTTTATTTTGTTAAAGAAACACTGTTTTATTAGTGTTAGCTGTTGATACGAAAGTAATTAAATTTTTTGCTGTGACAACAGTTTCAACTGATGCAGGGGAGTTCCAGTCCTCAAAAATGTAGAAAGCTACTTCTGTATGTAATAACGCTGCAGTAGGGGCTTTAGGTGAGAGACTGGTATAAGTCATTACTGCCATTTGGGAGAATACTTGAACTCCTCTCTACCACATCTCCCCGACTTTATAATCTGCAACACTACTAAACCCTCCAGAACATGACAAAAATGAGGTTTACTGTAAGCCATGTGGACTCTTGGGAAAGAAGGATTGTGCATGTTGACTGTTTTGCTAAGCCCCTGAGAGAAGAACAATGAAACAGAAATCTTGTAAAGGATTTATGATGCCTGGGATTAAGGAAATGTGTGAATGCTCTTGCTTAACTAGTCTGAGATAAGAGAAACATGTGGAACACTTCAGTGCAACATAACTAATGTTTCAGTGCAGGTGCTAAATAAAACAAATACTTATATCAAAGCCCTTGTCCAGACATCAAATAAACAAACAGATTGAAGTATAGTTCAGAAGTGAATTTAGGAAACTATTCCAGTGACTATAAACACAATGGAATTTCCAAGGCTGTTATGAGAGTATAAGCTGCATTCCCCTGCACAACTGTACCTGAATTAATTTGCTTCACAGGAGCCTTTGGGATGTAGTTTCCACAAACGTAAATGACTGGAGTTACCCATCACAGCTAATAAGAAGGTGGTTAATCTGTTAATCTCTGAATCTGTTATCTTTAGATTCTTGCTATATTTTGGTCTTTCTGGGAGAATTTGAGAAGGTTGTTTTGAGTTTATGTCCTGTCTCCTTGTTCTTAAAATTATCATAGTTACACTCCATGGAGGAATATTTTTTTGACTAGGAAGGCACCAACAGACCACTTGGCTTGATATCAAGAATGACAAGAGCCACAGAATATTTTTCTGCGCCACTTGCACAATCTCAATTTAGAAATAATATTTTTGGACTGTGCACAAGACTGCCCTTTTAATCACAGAGATCTAGAGATTTGATATTATGATGTAAACATGTAGATACCTGTGGCACTTGTAAATCTATTAACCAGAGATAAAAGCAGCAACTTCTTCCTCAACCTCAGCTCTGCAAACAGACAGACCATGCAGGTTATCAGATTACTTTTTTTTTTGTCTTTTGCTGGTGCTGAACTATAATAAATTTTGCAACTGCTGTATTAATTAGTCTCCGTTCATTCAAAAATTACTTATTTCTGATTTTGTATCCTTGCTTTTGAGCCAAAAGATACATCTCTTTGCTGAAGGTAAAAAGAGGTATAAGTGTACAGGGTAAGTCCTCTGAGGAACAACTGAGGGAGCAAGCAGTTTGACCTGGAGAAAAAGAGGCTCAAGGGTGGCTTTATGACTCTCTACAAGTGCCTGAAAGAGGCTGTAGTCTGATGGGGGCCAGGCTCCTCTACCAGCTGCAGGAGACAGGATGAGAGGACACAGTCTCAACCTCTGCCAGGGGACATTGAGGCTGAACATAGGGAGGAATTTCTTCACAGAAGGGTTGATTAAACATTGGAATGGGCTGCCCAAGGCAGTGGTGGAGTCACTGTCCCTGGAGGTGTTTAACAAGACAGGACTGTTGTGTTGTGTTTTTAACTGGTTCTAGTTGTGTTAAGTTGTACTTTGTAAAGTGGTATGTTCTACTCTCCCTCCATTTTAATGGTGGTTCTGCCCAGTTGCCTCCTCATCTGAATCCCCTGTCAGTCACCTTATCTCCTCCCCAGTTGCCCTAACAACCATTGTTCTGTCCCTCCCCAGTGCCCTGCCCATCACTTGACAACCCGGCCCTTTCATCTAGAAGCTTCTCTCTAGGGCGTCGAGTAATTGGCTCAGGGGCCGGGACCCCTCCTGTGGATACCCCAGATTGGTTTTATCACATCGTCTGTATCCCTTTACCCACACCCCCTGTTCCTCCATTGGCTGGAGGGCAGGCTCCACCTTTGTACCCACCTCCCTTTATAAGTTGCTGTCAGCTTATTGAATTTGTTTGTCTTCTGGCTTCTTTGGAGCCTCCATCTCCCAGCTCCTCAATAAACCCCATTTACCCCAGAAGACAGAGTCCGCCCTTTGATCGCTCCTGCTATAGCTAGCTCAGGGTCTGAGAAGGCATCATTGCCTTAGGCGCACTCCCTGCAACACGCAAAGCGGGGAGCGTGCCCCCTGCGCTGCAGCCTGTGTGCCATCGAGCGTGCTGCCCTGAACGAGGGCTTTGGACTCGCGCGGCTGCACTGGACGTAGCACTCAGTGGCTTGGTGTAGTTGACATGGCAGTGCTCAAAGACTGGGCTCCATGATCTCAGAGGTTTCCTCCAAGCTAATTGATTCTGGGATTGTGGGACTTCGTATGACACAGAAAAATCAGTGCCTGCAGTTAGGTCTCAAGTGCTGGATATGTCACTGTTTCTGCGTGTGATTAAACGTAGAAGACAGCTGACTCATCTGTCACAGTAACTCAAAAGTGTAAACTTGCTAACAAAAGCAAAGGACTTTCAACAGCCTGAGGTGATGCAGGTTCCTGCACCTCTACATTAGGTCCTTCCTAGCTACCAATTCACTCTAAGCCTTCTCTTTTCCATACACAAAAGCTGTACTGAACCACTACCAAATAATGGAAAAGTTATGAACTTTCATAAGTCGGAAATAAATGATGTGGTGGAGCTGACAAAAAGTTTTCCTGATGTGTTTTTATTAGGCAACAGAATTAGTGCTAGTTTTAGAAGTTATTGTTTCTAAACTACTGGAGAAAATGTTGCTTTTTATAGAATCTGTGCCACTGTTGGTATCTAACGTGCTGTGTATTATGCAATATATATGCATGCTTTTTCAGACTACATAAATTTACACAGAGTTAATTATGAAATTTTACTTCTAAGCAATGTTGAAAAATACCTTTTTGAAGGCAGAGATATATGAAACAATGTAAGAGGTACCATCTGTTCAGGTTCTGTCCTGAAAAACAGTCATGTCATTCCTGATCAAAATGCTGCTCATAAGCCTTTCCACCATCTGACTGGAGTAGCTGTCGTTGAACACAAGTGGTCCACAGAACCATGAACATCCTGGTTGGTAAAAGCAACAAGATGTCACAGAAGCACTAAAACTGTCATTCTACAAAAACACCTGCAGTGAGGTGCATACCTGAGAAAGAAACAGCTGAAGTTCCTGCACATTCCTTGAAGTAAGAAAACGTATTATTATCTTGTGATAGAAAGAAGTTATAGCAGACTCCTCTTTTCAGTCTGTAGAGTGATTTTAGGGCATTGAAGGAACTAGATAGTATTTGTTTTTTTAATAACTGTGCCCATCCCTTTGAAAGCTAATTACGTAGTTTTATTTAGTGAGCAAAGAACAATGGTTTTCTGGGCAAAACTGACAAGTATTGTTTCTGGCTGTTCATTTGATACTCCCCTCTTTTAAACTGAAAAGTGATATATGATTTCAACTTGCTAACATTGGCTCCCACGATAACGATGTGATGTGTCTGACACAATGTCTGATGCATTAGCATTTTGGGATTTGTTTTGTAAGGCAGTACCCCAAATTAAAAAATACCTTGTGGTCCTTGAATCTATAGAGGTGATTGATTTGTATGCAATAGACAGTTTTACTTGCCTTCTTCATGTGCTGATTAGATGTTATTACCAAAAAAGAGGCAAAAAAAAATTAGAAAAGCTGTGTTCCAAGTAGATTCTGAGAAACCATCCAGTTTTGGATGGATGCACTTCTGACTGTGGCTGGAAGGCCTGGAGAAAGATCTGTTTGCTGTGCTGAACTGAGAGATTCAGAGCTGCTTCCCCCTAGAAATGAAATACCTATTGCTTCAAAGCCTGTTATTACAGGTAATTCCTTGCTGCACTATGGTACCACAGAGAAATGCCAGACAAAGACCTGTGCTCTGGACAGACATTGTCTGATCTCCCTATTGCCTTGCATACGGTGTCATTTTCAGAAAGCCTTTTAACCTGTTTTTGTAATGGCAAATGTTTAAAACATCAGATTTTGCTGGTTTACGTCCTTTCTGTGTACTGGAGTTTCTGATGTTGCAGTTGCAAAGGGCTGGAGGAGGGGGAGTATGTCTTTCTGTTCCCCCTAAAGCAGATCCTGTTAATTAAGTGTGAAGGCTGCTTTCAGCCTGGAGTCCCCTCTTTCTGGTCTCCTGTTTCCTCTCCCTTGTGTCCCTGTCTTTTCTCCCTCACATTCTTTTGAATCCCTGCTACTCTCACCTGTCCTTCATGGGCAGGCAGCCCATTTCCCAAAGTCCTTTGGATCCAGAGGGTTAACGTACATCTCTTTTGTTCCTGCTGCCAAACAGGGGCTGGTTTTATACATATTTACACATATTTTTCAAACTGCAAAATGGTAATGTTTATAATTTTGTATAAATATATATATTTAAAATAAAAATAACAGTAAAAAAGTATATAGCAGAGCTTAGTTAAAGGATTAGTCCAAAAGTGATGAGAAGTGGGGAGAGAAAATGATATAATTTCAATGAATCACCTATTCTGCAGGCTCTCCTGCAACTCATTTCCACTCATCTTGCACTGAATTTTTCAGTAGACACAGTCTTTGAAATGAAGACTCTTCTACTGTTCTCTTCCCATCCAAAGACATGGATTAAACTATCTTCAGCCACAAAACTTCACAGGCAAAATCAACAGAATTAGTCTCAGTTGAGATATTGATGGCAGTAAGTCTACTGAATCACTGCTGTTGTTTGGAAGAAGGCACACAGACTGTGATCCTACAGAGTTAATGAAGAAAAATGCCATAAAGAAATGAAGTACAGAGGGACATCCTTTAGACTACTTGAGTCAGTGTTGAGAATGAAGTCTGGAATTACAACAGGAGTTGGTACTACAAAACAGTAAGTGCACTGCCACTTAGGCACTCCTAACCAATACTTCCTCCCTCCCTACACTCAGACATGCCAAATGTACTAGTAACATATATATATATATATATATATATGTACATATAATGGACCTTTTTCTAGCAGTGCCTTCAACAGTGTCAACCAACTAAGGAACTCTTTTGAAACCTGTTTCACCCGAAACTGGAAACTGTCACAAAGAAAGCCTTGAAGTGAAGCTTCTTGTAGCTTTACAAGCAAGGCTTGCACTAGCTAGTACCAGAAATGGGTGCTGTCAAGTTCCACTGTCATCTCTGGAACAACATACGTGCTCAGGTGGCCATGGCTTTACCCACCAGGGCTGATGTGCCCTTGGCTTTGGCCTCTGGATCTGCCACCTACTTCTGGAGGGTGAAAATTTGTGTGAAGGGTTTGGCATGTCTAGAGCAATAATGTTGTCTTACATTGTTTCTCCAATTTTGGAAGATTATATTCTCCCTGTGGTGAAGGGGATAAATTTAGGGAAAACACCACCTGTAGGCCGCAGTGAACTAAAAACCAAATGACTCTGCCTTCCCTTCTGATTTTCATAGCATCTTTAGGAAACAAATTTTACTTGTTTGACTTTCCATGACTATTTTCCTAGTTCTAAAAAAAACCCCTAAATTAGAAGCAATAACCTTGTAAATTAGAAATTGAGTGAGCTGATGAAGCAGCTTTGCATCTGGCAGTTTTATTTGGGCTCCTTTTTTCCCATAAAGCACACATGGTGATTGTACTGAAGACTTAGTTTTTCGTCTTGATCTTTTTATAAACCTGTCTGACGCATTTCCTGAGGAAGTATTTATGTCAAAAGAGATTTAAACCATTTCTCTTCTCAAATGCTTTAAGGAGATTTCTTTTCTTAAGCACTTTGCTTTAATGAAAGATAAATTGTAATCCAAATTAACTGAAAGAGTGAAAGTGACCCTGACAAAGCATGTTCTTAAGTACTTGTTTGAATTGGAGCCAAATAATCAATAGTTGTTGTCAGTAATCTCTCAAAAATTAATCATTCTGTTACCAGATCATTAATGTTAATTTGCATTGAAAGTTTCATGGTAGTACCTACATTATGACAGTACAACATACCATGGTAATGGCAGTTTGTGCTTACCTGTGTGAATATGAAAAAGAAACAAGACATATAAGAATGTTCAATCCTCAGGTTTCAATAATCAATAAAGGTAGAAAAAAGGGAGGAGAAAACAGCACTAAAAGAAAGCACTAAAAATCTAATCCCAGTAAATTATTTTTTTCTTTTTTTTCCAGAATCAGCTGAAGGATACATTATCCACTCACAGGAATAGGTACAGTGTTGCTTAAAATCTTTTTAGGATCGAAATAAATGAATCTAAATTTGATGTGATACCTTGGCTCTTCATTACCTGTAGTCTATGCATAGCAATTTTCAAAGCAATTTCAACTGAGTTTTGTGATAAAATTAATGACTTTCTGTTGTGTAGCTTTTGTATGATCTATCAAGCGCTTGCCAAAGGCCAAGAACAGTTCAGTGAGGAAGAATTACTTAGTTTTGGGTTTTGAGAAAGGAAAGTTCTCATTCTTTCCTGGTCAAACATAACCCTAAAAATGTAAATAAGCACTGACAAATGATACCAGTGTCTTTTCCACTCAAAGCCCAGCAAGAATGAATGTGAACTTGTCAGGCCAGCTATGAGTGTTCTTTGAGTTCCCATCCTCCAGGAGGACTCCAGATTCCTTTCTGAAAACAGTATTGGACTGGTGAGCTTCCTTGAAGGAGTCTGAGATTTCTCTGATCTTTCTCCATGGGGTCTATCTGCAGTCTTACTAATTTAGTTCCTCTAGTAGGTTAAAGCAACTGTATTGTGAGACCTTTTCACACATTAAGGATTTTCTAAGACAAATCTAGAAATAATTTTATCAGGTACAACACATTCATTTAAAGTATATTTCTCCTGATTGGGAACAGAAGTCATGTGAGTAATTTCTTAGCATATTATGTCATAAGGAATTTCTCGGGATAATACCATTGCAGATTTGCATCAAAAATACAAATACAAGTTCATCACAATCTATGCAGATTTTCTTTCTTCTGGTTTTTGCAGGCAGAAGAAGGAAATCCTTTCCTATTTGCTTCACATATGGCAATTGCAACCAAGTGGAGAAAATTGGACAGAAAACTCTGAGCTCCCACAGTGGACAGACAACTCCGAGCTCCCACAGTGGACAGACAACTCTGAGCGACTGCAATTACACAAGTAGTTTCAGTAGAGGATGTGAGCCATAAACTACTACTGCATTCATACACTGGTGGTCCAAAGTACCTCCAAGCTCTGTGGGAATGTGTGATAGGTGTGCGTGCAGCTCAAGAAACCAGTACAAAATACCTTACCTCCTCAGGTTGCTTTCCTTCCTTTTTTTTTATAGCTGGAGGGGGAAAAAGGAAAAAATGTGGGATTTAAGATACAGAATGTACGTTGTAGCACTTCAAGTTTGAGCCACATCATCTGCAATGAAAACAGAGCAAAAGCTTTCAGCTACAGTGACACAGACAGACACCAAAAAAAGAAAAAAGGGCCCAGCACTGCCAGAGACATGGTCTGAAATTGTGCCAAAGATTTCAGGCTGGCAAATTAGCAAAGGAGCCAAATAAATCAGGATGGGTGTAACAGGCCTCATCTATTTCAGCACAGCTTAGCCTCGACTATGTCATTGTCATCAATACACAAAATAAACTTAGTTGCAGGAATGAGACAGTCTCACTAATAAAGCAGAACCATGGAGAAGAAAACAAAGGAACGAAAGGAGAAGTGTAGCTATAAGAGTGTAATAGTGATACAACTGAATTATTCAAAGGAAGGGGAATGTTTTATATACTGAAAGAAGAAAAAGTTTGGTGTTATTTTTATAAAATATTTAGTTTCCTGGTTTTGATTTACGTTTACTTGTAACAGCTGCTTACAGGTCAGGTAATGTTAGCATTCAAAAATCAGCCCTAATAAAAGAAATTCTGCAGTTAATATTGGTGTTAATTCTATTTCATGCTTTTGGGCTCAACAGCATAGAGAATTATTTAAGGCAGAAATAAGGAAAGCCTTGAAAACAAACTCTGTACAATATGCACAAATACCCACAATCTGCCATTAAAGCAAAACCCTGAAATATATTTCTCCTCACAAAAAATGTACAGAATGTACAGTATATAAAGCTCCATCAAAGACATGCCTAGTCCTTACTCGTGCAGAAAGTCTGGGCACAGCTGAGACATTTTATCTCAGCATTGTGGGAAATGTGTCATACAGAGAACCCTTGTGCGGGATCTGTGAACATCTGCTGCTTTCTCAGTACAGGGCAGGATCTAGCTGGATTCGCCCAAGGCTGTGTGCCAGGCTAAGTGTGAATTTTCACATGTATCTCCTCTTTTTCATCTCCAAAAACTGAGAGAAAGCAACCAACGCACAAGCTGGAACAAGGCACCCTCCGAGAAACAGGTGTGAAAGATTTTGAGACACTTAGAAAATGACAACCAAACCCCTCAATTAACTGAGGGCACGTGTCCATTGCACTTTAGAGCATGGTGCCAGCAGCAACAATGAAACACAGGCCAGGTCTGGAAGCTGGAAGCCCAGGACACCTGAGCCAAACAGCTTTGTGGCACCTCAACCGTGCAGTGCCCCTGCCACCTCTTATAGCAGTAGGTTTGGGCTTTGATCTTCCTGTTAAATGTCCTCCATATGGCTTTGAAGAAGCAAGTCTAATCTGAACTCTCTGTGATCATAAAGGGGTTATTTCAGTGGAGAAGGACATTAATAGAATTTAAGATTACTTTGTTAACAGTTTCACAGTAAAGATGGACAGAAATCATTATAATGTGCAATAGGATATGTGTAATGAATAATGCTGTCTTCCAAAATCAGGCCTGTTGTGTCAAGAAGACTATTGGTCACAAGCAAGATAAACAGCTTTGATGGACACTTAATGCAGAGAAAACCTTCAAATCCTGGTAGAAAATAGTGCATACGTGTAATTTTTGGGAGCTTTGTTTTCCAGTTGCGAGATTAAATTAATTTACATTGACTTCATCTGTATTTTTGCAGCTGGAAGTGGGAACTGAGGATCCATCTAACTCTGACAGAGAGGATAACAAAAGTGTCCCACTAAAAGGTGTGGTCTTTCAAGCATTTTTCTTTATGCCACGCTGCCTGAATTAAACTAATAGCTTTACACAACAGAAAAGCCCTTGCAAAGGCAGCAAACTCAGACCCTTTTTTGTTATTCTTGGCATTAAGCAGGATTGCACTCCCAAAGGGAGGCCACTTATTTTTTACCTGAGCTCACCAATATTTTAAAAAATCCTCTTATAACTGTCTTGCAAGACAGACTGCGTGGAGTCCAGTTTTGATCTAACACCAAGCTCGCTACTCATGTAATCACAGTGACATTTTCAAAATTAAGCCTGTTTTACACCTACAGAGATGGAACGAGAATTAGTGCCTCAGTCTCCTTTGCTAATTGAATGGGAGGGTGACAGGATAATTCCTGTGTAGAATACTTGCTCACAGGACGTCCCTTTGCCTCTTTCTGTCTCAGTGAATTTGAACTTATGATCCACAGACTTTGGAAGGAATCCATGGGCTTTTTCTCAGAGATTTCAGGGGCAGAAGAAGCAAGCCTATTTCCAGCGGACATGTATGTGCTGACAGAAGTTAATCGGAAAACGTTAAAACGGATTTACAAAGAGGTGTTCTACATGCACTCCTTGTAGCTGTCCTGCAGCTTAGCGCACTCGGTGAGCAGAACAGACTGACGCCCAGTGCTCTCACCCTCGATCGGAGCAGCAGAGGCGCTGCTGTGACACCCGCGCCGTCGACACGGCGGCGCTTCCCGCGGCGCTTCCCGCGGCGCTTCCCGCGGGTCCCGCCCTCCGGCTGCTCCTGAGGGATGGCTCAGCAAACACGTCCCGCATCATCAGGCGGCGAGGAGCTGTGCTGCAGACACGTCTGCGGGGTTTGCAAGTTAAGCTGTTTCTGCAAAAGCTTGCTGCTGTACCTATCTCAGGATCAGTGTTCCTAATTTACAGTGAATACAAAAGCCAGAACCAGAATAGCAGGTGTCGAGCAGAAAGTTTTTCAAACAATCTTCTGGGCGCAATCAGTTCTGGTAATTGGAAGATGATTTGTTTATTAAGGAAAACTTGCATGAGAAAATACATGCTTTCACATTCACAAACACCCTCCTTTCTGAATCCCCATTTTCCCCTTGTTTATATGAAGCAGACCCATTTATAACATCTCAGCCAGAAAAGAGCATATTAATTTAAAGAGAAAAATAATAGGTCCAAACATGCTTTTCGTATGTGAATTTGGCATTTTCTGAAGCTCCATACATTTTATGTTCACTTTCCTTTTCTTCAGTATCATGCAAATTGGAAGAATTGACAGTGCTAAAAAATTTTTTTTGATACTTCCACAAAGTTCACATGAAGTAGGCTAGAATGCCCCATCAAAACTTCGTGGTTTAATGCTTTTGATTTGCAGTTTCAAACAATGGCAAGCTTATTAGTTTTGCTTGGTGTAGTTTACTTTGCAGTTTGTTCTATAAATATGAACTACCATCTGCAGGAACAGAGCTCACATCAACTTTTGAACCTGGGACCAAGCCTAATTGATACCTTTGGCACGGTTACAAAGCAACTAAAAGCAATGAGTCAGTTTTTAGAAAATACTGGAAGTCAGATTTATGATTTTCTCTTTTTTTCCCACTAAATAGACTGGGAAAGAAATCTTCAAGACTTGTAGGGTAGTTGGCCAAGAACACAGAGTGGAACCCTGATGGAGCTCAGAAGTTAACCTTATTCTCCTGAAATCAGCTGCATCAGAATACCCTTGGCAGATAATTAAATGTGATTGCATAAGCTGCAGTTTTCAAGGACACATTTTCTTCAAAGTACTGGAGAGGGCAGCAAGCTTCTTTACCATGGAGCTTACCTGAAGTCACCCTGACTGTCTGTATTCTCAGAACAAAGAAGCAGTGAAGTACTTCTGAATAAAACAAGAATATTATTTCTTCAGTACCCATAAAGCATTTGGCGTAGACTCCTTTCCTTTCCTTTCCTTTCCTTTCCTTTCCTTTCCTTTCCTTTCCTTTCCTTTCCTTTCCTTTCCTTTCCTTTCCTTTCCTTTCCTTTCCTTTCCTTTCCTTTCTCTTCTCTTCCTTTCCTTCTCCTTCNCCTCTTCCCTTCCTCTTCCCTTCCTCTTCCCTTCCTCTTCCCTTCCTCTTCCCTTCCTCTTCCCTTCCTCTTCCCTTCCTCTTCCCTTCCTCTTCCCTTCCTCTTCCCTTCCTCTTCCCTTCCTCTTCCCTTCCTCTTCCCTTCCTCTTCCCTTCCTCTTCCCTTCCTCTTCCCTTCCTCTTCCCTTCCTCTTCCCTTCCTCTTCCCTTCCCTTCCTCTTCCCTTCCCTTTCCTCTTTCCTTTTTTCCTTCTGAGCTTTTTTCCATCAGTCCAACAGCTTGTTGAATGTTTTGTAAAAAAAAAAAATCAGAATGGCAAGCCTTGCATTAGGGATGCAAGCCAAGAGCAGCTTAGAAAGTATCACTCCTAAGTACACTCCTCTTCTCTTGTTTCAATTATCTGGAAATCAGAGACTTGCAACAAAGAACAGCAAGAGGAACCTTTATCTGTGAGAGAGCCCCAAGTGACACACAAGCACAAATTGATAGAGAACAGAGTTTTACAGAATATTTGCTAGAGCAGTGCAGTGAGCTGATTTGAAACATTCTTTTTTTACAAGTGAGGTATTTGTCCTAGGGAACACATATAAATGTTGAGCTTGGGCTTTGCAGCAGTGACTTCATCATTCTGGCTTAATTCTTCAAAGTGTTTAAGAATCCTTGTGCTCGGAAGTGACTGTTCAACTTAAACTGTGGAAACATCTCCCTCTTCTTTGTCTATAAAAGTTGACATTTGCTATAGATAGCATTGAACATGTTATTAGTTTTCTTTTATTAGTTTTTTCTGCAGATTAATTTAGCAAACTTGTCTTATAGGCTGTTACTAAGACAAAAAATTATATGAATGATATGAAGCAAAGATATTTCAAAATGAGTGGGAAATTGAGTTGGCTTCTCCCTGCTTCTGTATAATCTCAGTGCTTGGTGTCCTTTACTATATCTAGGAGACTATTTGATGTGGAAAATACAGTGTATAATGTCTGAACTGTGCTGCTGGGATGGAAACAAGCTCAGCCTGTGAAGTCATTCGCACAGTTCCTCTTGGTGCCATACAGGGGGCATGTGAAATGTCTAAACCACAAAAACTGCAACCTCAGTTACCACTGCAGGGCTGCATAATGAGATGTGGATCCAGCCACAGGAGTGACTTTGTCGTGTGATTTTCAGTGTATTTCAGGTGACAAAAAATAGTTAGAAACTTGCAAAATGTAATTCAGACTTCCAAAGTTTTCACTTGCAATACACCTATGTAGATGGAGAAGTGTTTAAAAAACTTACTTAAAGTGTTAAAAAGGTATTTTAGACCCATTATCAACAGAAATGTTCTTGAAGTAGAGACACTTTCATGAAAGTACATGTTAATTTCCAGGGAGTAATTTGTTGAAATACATTTTCCAGAATGTTTTAATGGTTTACTCATAATCATTTATAATATGATCACCCTTTTTTTTGAAGTAATCAGATTCACTTCTCTCACAAAGTCACATATAGGATGGCTGGAGACAGTTGCTCTTGCTGCTCTGTAACTTCTAAGTAGAACACTTTGCTGCTCCTTTATTTCTATAGCATGTTATATATACAAAATATTATTACTACTACATGTAATGTGCCTATGCATGTTTTTATGAACACACTTAAAACATCATCAATTTTTGAATACACTAAATATGTCACATGCTTGTAAGCCTTTATGCATACACAAAATTTTTATTTTTTTAATGTAATTGTCTCGCGAACTTTGGAGTCTTTTGACTTTTAGTGAAATGCATAATTATTTATGTAGTTAGGATTCTTTAGTTGAAATTATTTGTTGCTCCAAGGTCAAAACATCAATGAATATTTGACACCCGAAATCAGTTTTCCTGCACAGCAAACATATTTTCACACCTAAGAACATGGATATTAAGAAAGAGAGTGGGAGGCAGATTTTTTACAGGAAAGAAGGGGAAAAAATTGTATCTGAGTCCCACCATCTCTCTTCAGAAAAACTGAAGCTATCATCCAAAGGAAATGGATGCTGAGAGACCCTATGGACAGTTGCCTTGTTTATACTTGCTGTTCATTATTCAAGAGACTGCTGGGTATACAAGCTCAGTAAATTCCCAGATGTTCAGAAAGGGATTAATTTCTGCACCAGTGTCAGGACCAGAACAAGTCAAAGTGGGAAGGCTTGGAAGTTGCCCGACATAGGCTCAGGATTTTAGGACCCACATCCTTTTGCTCAACCTGCCAAAGCAGCTGGTACAGCATGAACCATGTATGCAAGTTCTGACACCTTCTAGTTCCTTCTAGTTCCTTCTAGTTCTTATGTATGTTCCTCCCCTTCCCACCATTCCCAGTCTCTATCAGCAGACAGTGCCAATGTGAATGCATTTCACACTCCCTTTTCCATAGAAAATACCTTCCTTTTCCTTGTCATAAGAGCTCTACACAGCATCCTCCCCAGGATGCTCAGGACCGGCCTGCTGAGTTGTAGTAATCAAGGCGATGGTTCTAGAAGACCTTCTACACAAAGGCTCCATCGACTGCCCACTTTAGGTGAGAAATAATGACGTGACTGCAGCCTTTCTGTTTCCATGACTGAATTGAAGAGTAGGTGAGCTGCTGCCTGAAGCTGGGGACTGATAAACCGTGCAGACACAGCTGTGCCTTTGATGTGTGGTGAACCTGAACCATCGCCACAGGACCAGCTCACCCCTACACCTAGCCCAAACACAGTATTCCGTCCAGACATATTCCTAGAAGTTGCTGTCTCATCCATGTAGTTTACCAGCACAAAACAACACCCAACCAGAAATCAAGATCTGTTCCCAGATCTTCTGTTTGGGAAGTCTGTTTTCTAGGGCAAGTAATGACCGTTCTGAGTTTCTTCATCACATTCATGCCTAGAGCAGATCTTAATGCTGCTTGAGCACCTTTGTGGCTACATGAGACTGATGGAGCTCAATGAAGATGCAGCTTCTCCTTCCAGTTGCGCAAGAGAGAATGAACTGATGAAATGACAAGTCGCTGGTCTCCTTTCTTGTGGACAGTGAAAGTACCTTTTAACTGATGGCAGATGTATAAAAATATAATTGGGAATGTTAAAGACAGGTTGGCAGTGAATGGGAGGTTCTGGTAGCTGGGGATAAGGAATCACAATGCTGTCTTCTGCTTTTGCTGTTGCCCAGTATTTCTTTATTTGCTAAACCCCATGGGCTTCTTCACTGGGAGCTTTATAAGGGAGCTGAAAACAAATAGTCCCTGGAAAGTATCCAGGAAGATCTTATGAAGAATAAGAAGTAGAAAGAAAAAAAGTTAATATGAGAGATATAAATATGGTCTGAAGGATGTTAGAAGAATCCAGGTGACAAATGGCATAGCTAGCAATGGGTGTTCCTTGGATGCTCTTCCACTCTCCAAAATCTGGGCACAAAATCAAGTGCTCTGGAAGTTACGAGGATGAGCTAACATGAGACTCATACTTTCTTACAGTCTGGACAGGAAATGTTCTTGCAGTGTTTTGGCTTCATTCATTGTGCCTGGATGACAAGCAAGAGTGTGTGAAATGAAAAATGATGGAGTGGACATCGGTATAAATAGGTTGATGAATGACAGCATTTTGTGTCTTGAGAGAGTTTTGTATCTTAAATGGAATCTTTGCTCATGTTCAGAGGGAGGAACATGAAAAAAACCATTTTGAATTGTTCCCACATTTTTGGATTGTGTTCACCTGCCCCTGCTAGGCTGGAGCTGTGAGTCCTCTGAGAAGAGAGACCTCTTTAAGACTGGGGAAACTCTCTGAAAGCACACAAATGTGCCAAAAAATTGAAACACGCTGAAAAACATGCAATGTCCTGACAAGTTACTCTTGTGGTCAGCTTGCACTTTAAAATACTTTTCTACGTAAATTCCTAATCAGAAACTTCATCAGTTTGAACAATTATGCTTCAGAAGTAGGAAAGCTTGATACTTATGGTAGAATACCATGACTTTCCAGCATGGAAAAAAAAAGAGAAATTCGAGGGAATAAGTTTTCTCTTCCCTCTCGGACCCCTACGTAAAGATTTCAAGCTTAAGGTAATCTTCCCAGCATTAGTCACTGGGAATTAATATGTCCTCCCCAGCTGTTACTTGTAGATGCCAGGCCAGACTGTAAAAACTAAATAGACTTCAGTGGAATGCCTAAAATTAATTTTCTCACTCAGATACTTTCATCTCACTCATTTCATTGTGTTTACAGGCTGGCAGGTTTCCTGAGGGCAGCCATGATTTAGATTTACAGTTCCCTGGCCAGTCTGATTCTGAAGAAAAGTTATAACACCTGTAATGTAATACTGTTTCCAAAAGGAGTGAAAAATGTTTTAGTCTGAAAAGGAAGCCTCTAAACTCCAATAATCACAGTATATCACATATCTCTGCACCCCATTGCAACAGCTGAGGTTGCCATTACTTCAAAACAGTTTCAGTTCCCTTTCCCTTGTCTCCGCCCACTTTTTACAAAGAAACTAAACTTGCCTCATCGTGCTGGAGACTTGCCTTTAGAAATTTTCCTGGGCTTTCTCCTCTCCACGTTAGGCTGGGAAAACACTGGGATTTTGGGGAGGGAAGGAAGACAACTGTGTGATGGTGCAGTGCCTCTTCCTGACTATTTAAAATAGACTGGACATCCTTGCCATGTCCTGCCAAGCACTGGACAGCTAGATTTTCACTCTTTAACATTTATGGACTCCTGTGTATGTGCTGATGACCACCAAATTGTCATCAGCACATATAGTGCTGTCATCAAGAATGATGTAAAATAAAAACTTCGAAAGAGTAGGAGGTCAGAAACAACACCAAAGTGGTGTTTTCACAGATAACAGCAAGTTTTAACGGAAGAAAACAGCAAGTTTTAACAGAAGAAAACAGAAGTTTAAAATAAAAAAGAAATTGGGAGTAAGGAAAAAGATAAATACCCCATTTTCCTCTGAGCAGATTGTTCTTACAGTATCTTTTATCATTATATTTAGAAACTGCTTACAGAAACAATGATTACTGTTATTCCTCCCATACACATTAATTTGAATGTGATCCTTTTGAGGTGTGATATGAGCTTTTACATCTACTGCAGCTTTTTACTTGCCTTCTTTCCAGTTTTCCACGTGCCTCTGTAATTCTTGTAGCTATTGGAAAGCAGGATGGTCTTGGCACTTCTTGGAAATTTTTTTTTTAATGAGATTGGTCACTGAAATGTAGAGATTGTGTTGCATACCTCTTTTGAGTGAATCAGAGGTTCATAGATTTGTTCATAGGTAAATAGATTTGTACTTGTAAATAAGAAAAATAAACAGGCCCAAAATTTCTGAATAACTACCTCGAATTAAATAGTGATATATATATTTTTATATGGAGATATTGTATCTCCATCAATGGCAAAGAACTTTTCAGCTTTCTAAGAAGGAATTCAATAATAACAGTCCAAGTTTCTGATGATAGAAATAGAGATTACTGTATCACAGAAATAGTTTGAAACTCATGTATTATATTATTCCAGACCTGATTGCTCTTCCTATTTACTGTATCCTTACTGGGTGCTCAAGAATCACATAAGATGTGTAAGGTTTCTAAACTAAAAGCCATTTAACTTTTGTTGGAGAAAGGAGCTGCTTCCAAACAAAGCAAGCCAACAGTTTACTTTGATCCCCCACCCATGCCATTTTTCTGAGTAATCCCCAAACCAGCTTTACATTAAGCTTTAAACTCATTTACATCAGCTTTGGATCTGAAACTACCCTGTGAAGGAGCGTATTATGTATCACCATTCTTAGACAAGGGAAAAAGGGGCGGACAGCCGGGTCGCAAATGACTTCACCCACTGCAGGACATGGGGATCTGGGGCCAAAACTAGGTCTCTACTACTTCATGGTTGGTTTTTGGCAGCTGCAGCTGATGCCAAGGGAATCTTGTGGGCTGCTCTTGCCTGTGAGCTGGCAAGCTCTGTCACCTTAATCTGTTTCTAATGCAGAGCTGGTAAGTTTAACCACTGCCTCCATTTTCTGTGAAGAATGTAATTTAAAAACTGGCTTTGGTGTCTATTATGCTTTTAAGAAATGTAGCCCTGCTTTGAGCAGGAGGTTGAATCTGTTGACCTCCTAGAGTCCCTTCCCTAGAGCCTGAATTACCCTGTCACTTCTAAGTTTTGGTGATGACAGGCTTTGGCTTCATCTGGTGCAAGAAGCCAAGGTGAGTTTGGAAAACACCTGGATTCTCAGCCTGTGTGATATGGATCTATGCATGAGACAATGACAAAGTCACATTGAATGTCCTTTACATTTACTGTAAAATACTGGACAAAACTTTTGGGGAATTCGAGCTGTAACACACAAAATTTGAAGACACAAAATTGCCATGGCACTGCTCCAGTGACTTCTTCGTCCTGTGGCACACAGAGTGCTGGCATGTCTTCTCTGTCTCTGCACCCTCAACAACCACCCCATATATGAGGAATCTGATATCAGGTAAGAATCAGATGTTCCTAAAGATTTGGACACACCAGTATTCACCAAATATTCAACCTACATGTAGTTTCTGGCGTGATTTAGCCCCATTTCAAGCTCATGAAGATCTGAGACAGATCAGAAGTGACAGTGTAAGCCAACACATACCTCAAAAATGAAAGCTTTGAAGGAAATCACAAATGTGCAGATCTGATTTTTTTCTGTACTTAGGGGTTTGGGGACTTGCTTCAGGAGAAAAGCAGCAAGATGGCACCCAATGACATGTGAGGTAGTATCAGTCTGGCCTGCCTTTGTTCTTTTTCCTTTAGAACATGCCTGCACATGCAGAGCATTTGGGCTTGAAAATATTATTCCCTTCTTCTACCTTAGGGATCCACAAAACCTGAAATAACCTCTCCTGGGGTACAAAAGAACGAGACGGATAATATTGTGGAGACTTCAGTGAAATATAATCCTTTTTATCCCTACAGTAAAGAGAATAACCCTGTAACTCAAACAGAGAAGGCTTGGAAGAGACAATGATTTTTCATCTGACCTTTTATTTCAATAAATTATTTTATTTTGTATATCAACACAAGTAGTATGTTAAAAAAGTTAAGGCTATTGAAAGTGATTAGCAAGCACATCTGACTTAGCATTATGTAAACATAATAAAAGTTGGCCTAAGAACAATACATGCTTTAATCTATTCTGTTTAATAAGCATGTCTAAGGAGTTAATCCCAAAACCCCACAGTTTTCACAACTGCCTGTTTGGGAGGACAGTGCCTGGGAGCCCATGCTGAGATGCAGCATTACTCCCTAGTGTTACTCGGTTTTCAACATCTTGTGCTTACATGCTGTCAAATGGAATTGCTAGCAAGCACTGGTAGGCTGTCACTCTGCAGCTTTCATGGGGTTTGTCCTGCACATGGGAGGCCTGCAGTAGGCTTAAATGGAAGTGAAGTCCCTGGAATATAAGAAAAAGCAGGGTATGATCAATCCTGTTTTGGCTGTTTAGTTGCCAATAAAGCCAAGCCCAGGAAAATTGACCACGCATGGTTTCACGACATTCCCAGACCATAGTTTTGGCTGCCATAACTAAGGGCATCCCAGATAGGAGGTGGAGATTAGCAGCTGTAGTCTTAACTGTGACATTCACATGCCCTTTTGGGCACTGAGTGCTCTTCGAAATTACAGAGTAACAGTATGGCTGCTGTTGGTAAGCCTCTGCTGTTCAAACCCTCTGCTCAAGCAGAGCCATCTATAACCAATTGCCCAGTACCCTGTACAAGTGGCTTTTGAACATCTCCAAGGAGGAAGACTCCACAAGATGCCTGGACAGCCCTGTGCCAGTGCTGAGTGAACCTCATATTAAAAATATGTTTCCTGATGTTCAGAGGGAACCTCCAGTTGGTATTCATTGTGCCTTCTCTTGTCACTGGGCACCAATGGAAAGAATATGCTCTGCTCTTGTCTGCTACCAGTGAGTGCCCAAGGTTGGACTCAGCTGGAGAGAAATGAGTGTGACCCCATCAGCCCCCAGCTGTGTGAGAACTGTCCTTCAGGAAGTTGAATTGCTTAGGCTTTATTAACTTTTTAAAAGTGCATCTATTCACTACATAGCTTGAAGAAAATTTGTCCAAACTTCCTGTCAGTTCTATGCACATTTCTAACAGAATCAGGATTAGCCACCTCTATTAATTGGTTGTTCCAAGTGGGCTGTAATAATACAGTTGATGTTTGCAAGGTCTGTGGTTTTACCCTTAAAGGAAATGGATACCTTGTTTAGAGGTAGATGACAGGAATTTTCCAGTGTGCTTATCGGCTATGACAGATGGCTCTGACCTGGAGCAGGAGTCCAGACTTGGGTCAAGTTGCAATGCTGGTTTTAGTGCTTCCTTATGACATGATTTTTGTCAAGCATTGGAACAGGCTGCCCAGACTTAAGTCACCATCCATGGAGGTATTTAAAAGATGTGGAGATATGGCACTTAGGGACATGGCTGAGAGGTGGACTTGGCCATGCTAGGTTAACAATTGAACTTGGTCTGAGAAGTCTCTTCCAATCTAAACGATTCTATGAAGGAATCTGAGTCTTTTGAAGGACTCAGATGGCCAACATACTTGTGCCAAAACAGTTCCCTACAATTATATTCTGTCAGCTTCTGTGGCAGTCAGGTGTGTTGATCCCACCAGCCAAGCACTCACCCAATTGCTTGCTCAGTTCTCTCCAGGGCATGAAAGAAGAGAACTGGAAGGACAAAAGGGGGAAAAACACTTGATGGATTGAAAAACCTGAAATAATTTTAACAAATGCAAAGGGCTTTGATTGCTTTGATAGTTTTCTCCAGCAGCTAAAAATCAGCAAAAAGTGAGTCATCATTATCATTTTAACATTTTTGGCTTTACCCTTGAACTGGTTCCTTCTGTGTCTTTCTCTGCTGAACTAAAAGGCTTTTGAAAACCCAGTGTTTTATTTCCATGGGGGTATTAGTAGACTACAATTAAGCTTTTTCTTAAATTTTCTGTTTCTCTGTAACTTAAAACCATTAAAGACTTCAGAGGAGATCTCTAAATCCTTGCTGTAAGATACTTCTTCCACCCCATCAGATCATTGTATGGCTCTTTTCTGTACCCTTTCCATTTCTGTAGTTTGTGCATGTGCATGCCTGAGTGTTGAGTGTGTGACCTTCAAAACTGTCCAGATGACCAGTATCCAGCTCACTGACTTTATAGTCAGAGGGAAATTCATACTTTCAGCTGTTTCCTGCTTTTCTTTTTTATCTGTTCAAGAACTATAATAGTCTGATTTGTCTCTACATCAAAAGAATAATTCCTGTTGAGCTGAGACTCCTACTTATCACACTGCCACCCACACTGCAGCCCATGCATTTGTAGGCATGACTTTCAGGACTTCCTTTTATGACCATGGCCATGTACTAAACAGTCACATAGAAGCCTATTATGCATAAATAGTTCAAATTCTCCAAACAATCCAGGTTGCTTAAGTAAATATGCATATGTATTTGTGTGTGTGTACACAAGAGTCATTTATACTATTTGTATGTATTATGAATTTATATATTTTATATATGTGTGCCACTATACCAAATAGTCCTCATGGTTATTTGCCACCTTGTCAGTTTGTGTCATCTGCAACTGTTATGAGCTCCTGTGCTTCGGGATCTCTGCCAGATCTTCAGCCTGATCATCTGTCAGAGGCAGCTCTCCATATGAGTTAAGGACCTATGGAAGAGCTGGGCTGTCATAACAGAGAACAGAGAGATGAAGTGGCAGGAGGTGACAAAGTCCTCATTTTTAGTAAAAAATGGAATTATATTGTACTGTAACTTGTAATTTATCAAACATGCAGACTTAGCTATTTTAAAGTCCAAAAGTTTAGCAGAAGATGCACTCATACACTGAAGCACTTATGCATTGTCTCTTTCATAATTTGTCTAAGTTGCAGTTCTAAAGGGATATAAATGGACATATTATAAATGTTTAGTCCCTACAGTTTGTTCAAAACAGCTCCATGAAAGCCATCTCCTTGCCATAGTACTTCCCTGCCTTATTTTCTCACTCACTTTTCAGTCTTTGAATCCAGCATTAAAATTTCATCTTCACTTTCCAGAGGTTGCAAAAATATGCTATGTCCTTCATTTTGCTGTTGCCCTCCAATCTTTTGCTAGCTGGAACTGGATCTTGTACCTGCAGACCTGCAAGCATTTTTGCTTGAACAGCTCCTCAAGCTCATACCCACATACACATTTTGATACAGGGTCCAGCCACTACAGGGGACAGAGCCTTACATTGGTATGAAAGCACTTCAGAAGAGCTTTTGTGAAGTGCCTGTTTTTGAAATGAGGCTTGTTCTGTGGGAAGAAAGCAGGTTAGACAGGAAAACAAAAACCCTTTTGTTTTGACACTTTCAGGTTGATGGCACAACAGCTTGTTGAGAGAGCAGGCGTATGTGCCAGGGTGTTACTCTCCTTTGCCAAAGGCAAAGTGTCATCTTTCTCTGCAGGTACTCTGCTAGGAGTGGAAACAATTATGCTTACTTTGGCGAACTTCAGCTTTATGATTCTGGGAGACAAAGGAGTGTCACATGAGAACTGGAGTGTAGGTATTAATACTCAGCACTCACCAGCTGTACTCCCTGTCTGTTGAAGGGCTGAGTTGCTTGCCATGCTGCAATAGTTAAACCCCTTCCTGATTGTTTAGCTCAGTTTGGTTTGCTGTCTCTCTCACACAAACACATAAACTTTGTACACAACCAACATAATGTAGGAAAAAAAATTTAATGAGCCTAGTGAGAACTTCTCATGGATGCAAAATGGCTAAGGATTCTTGTACTGTGTCTCTTAGAGTTTTTTGGTTGCTCATTCTGGTGTGGTTGTGCTGCTCTATAACCTCTCTGGTTCAATTTGGCTGGAAGACAACAAGCCTATTCTGCCATTTATTAACTGGCTGGAGGGCATTCTGGAGAGTTTAAAATAAGATAAATTTTCAACTATAAAACAAATTTTAGAATAAATTTTAAACCATAAAACTTGAACAGCTAAGCCTGTGGTTTGAAGGCATTAAATTGGAACTCCAAGGGATGCCCCAGCTTCTATAATGGCTGCTGAAATACTGCTTTGGGGAAACATGGCAGGTCATGCAGGCAGCTGCATTTTAGTTGAAAATTATGAAAACTAGCAGTACAGTATTTCCGTTATTTAATATTGGGGCAGTATTAGTGTGACTATGCTCCTTTGAGGATATGAAGCTGCAGTGGGGGTAAAGAAGCACTAACCAAACAAGCTAATTAATTTTCCAGTTCTATCATATCTTTAGACCAAAAGATCATGGTAACACTTTCTATGATGCTGATAAATTGTGATTACTATTTCTGTGGTGCTGTTAGTGAACTGATTTTCAGGCTATGTTTATTATATGGTTCATAACTTCTTGAATATATGACTTGTAAAGCTTTAACATCATGTCTTAAAAGACTTGGTAAATTGAAAATACTGTTTAAGCTTGGAGCTATCAGTGCTCTAGTTTGGATATTCAATGGAAACATTAATTCAAAGACCTTAATGGATAGAAGATAAAATATAGCCCAAGCTCCTTCTTAGCATATAGCACCCCTAGAGCTGGTCATTAGAGGTATGGGTCTGTTAAACCACAAGACAGGGAGGGATGAGAAGAAGGTGTTTCTGTATACACTGGGGGGAAAAAGACTGCATAAAATAATTGTCAGAGGTGGCTCCTGTAGTCATCATTAGCTATAAAAGCAGAAAAGACACAGATCTAAAACTCTCCAGGATATGACAGCCTTAAAGGACATTACAGGTACTGATTAGTCAGAATCACAGGCAAGTGGCAGCACTGCAGAACCCAAGGAAAATTTTCTTCATTAAATGTCATCTTAACAATGTGTTTGCTATTTCATCTTCTGGTAAATGTCTCCTGTTATTTTCAAACTATGGCTTTTAAGTGTTCCCTTATTTGCAAAGCTTAAACAGTTTTAGGGCTGAAAGATCAGACACAAGGCACTCCATTCCCTGGGGAATGGATACCTTACAAACCCCAGCTGGAGACCATTTTCATAGTCACCAGCATATCCCAGCTCTCCAAAGGCTAGAGGAAACACCTAGATGGAAATGGAAATGACAATGTTTCTGCATAAAGAGCTTTTTGTGCTGATCAGAAGATGTTATGATTCAAGATTGTGGATTAAATGTCAATGCCTCAGGAAACAGACTGTGATGAGTGAAGCACCAAAGGCTGCTGTCACATAAGCCACATGAACAGCTCACATGGAACAGCCACATTGCATTCAGCACTTCTGCACAGGGAAGGCATTGGTAAGCATGGATACGTGTGCTGAGGAATGCCCTGTGTTCTTAAAACACAAATCCCCTTTTTATTCCTTCTTCCACTGAGTCTGGAGATGACTATGACCTGTAAAGGAATTCATTTGCTCAGGTGCTTTAAGTTTCTATTAAGTTTTCTGGTCTTTACTCTTCTAATAACCTCAGGCCTCATTTGTGATTCCGTGGAGTCAATACGTGCATAGTCTAACCTAAAGTGTTCAAGAGTGTCTAAAGTGTGAGACTAAACATCTTCCAGCAAGGCATAAAATAGATGGGTAAGTGTGACAGTGCTGCAGAGGGCACCACTGCACCTTCCTCTGTGTTACCCTCCCTCAGCTTGCAGGGCTTGGCCGCTGATGCTCAAGGGACTCAAGGCTCAACTTTGCTTCCCAGTGGCTGCATAACCTCAGCTAAGGGTGCTGGTGAAGCTGCTGGCCTTACAAAAATCTGTGTAAATGTCCTTAGAAAATAAGGTTAAAAAGGGTAAAATTATAGGTAGGGGATCAAGGAATCCCAAGTACATAAGAGGAAAGATACTGACATGAGGGCTTAGTAACTGCAGATGAGGAGAAGGTGGAAGTGCTTAACTCCTTCTTTGCCCCAGTCTTTAGGGGGAAGATGACTTGCCCTCAGGACAGCTGTCCTCCTCTGTTGGCAGATGGTGTCAGGGAGCAGAATGGTTCCCCTGTTATCCAGGATGAGGCAGTCAGAGAACTGATGAGACGATTGAATGTTCATAAATTCATGGGACCAGATTGGATCCATCCCAGGGTGATGAGGGTCCTGGCAGATGAGCTTGCGAAGCCACTCTCCATCATTTACCAACAGTCTTGCTCACTGGTGAGGTTCCATAGGATTGGAAGCTGACCAATGTGACACCCATTCACAAAAAGGGTGGGAAGGAGGATCCTGGTAATTATAGGCCAGTTCGCCTGACCTCAGTACCCATAAGGTTATGGAACAGTTTATAGTGAGTGCCATCACACAGCACTTACAGGATGGCCAGGGTATCAGACCCAGCCAGCATGGCTTTAGGAGGGGAAGGTCGTGTTTGACCAACCTTGTCTCTTTTTATGACCAAGTGACCTGCCTGATGGATGCAGGAAAAGCTGTGGATGTTGTCTATTTGGACTTCAGCAGAGCCTTTGACACTGTCTCCCTCAGCAC
>VYZP01045087.1:31034-75828 GCA_013400635.1 Hypocryptadius cinnamomeus
AAGCCCTGTGAGGAATGACTGAGGGAGCTGGGGGTGTTTGGCCTGGAGAAAAGGAGACTCAGAGGTGACCTTATCACTCTCTACAACTCCCTGAAAGGAGGTTGTGGTCAGGTGGGGGTTGGTCTCTTTCTCCAGGCAGCAGCTGACAGAACAAGAGGACACAGTCTCAAGCTGCACCAAGGGAAATACAGGTTGGATATTAGGAAAATGTCTTTTACAGAAAGAGTGATAAAGTGCTGGAATTGTCTGCCTGTGGAGGTGGTGGAGTCACCATCCCTGGATGTGTTTAAAAAAAGATTGGATGTGGCCCTCAGTGCCATGGTTTAGTTGAGGTGTTGGGGCATGGGTTGAACTCGATGATCTTGAAGGTCTCTTCCAACCTAGCCACTCTGTGATTCTGTGATTTTGTGATTCTGTGAATAAGCTCCTATTGGAAAGAAAGTGGGAGCTGGTTGCCAGGTTATTGAGTGTCCTTGAGTGTCCTTGAGTGTCCTTGTCCTTGAGAGTCCATCAATAGATGGAGCTGGTGGTAAAGACATTGGGTTTTAACATCAAGGGTTTGCTCTAGAAGTGGTACGCTCCCCTACATGTTACCCAATGGGTGACAAAGTCTCCTTGGATTCCTCACAAGAGGTGGTCTGTAGCTCACCAAATAATAGCCATATTTTGTGTGTGCCAGGCAGGAAACACTTGTGATGTGCTTGCGAAATTGTACATATCTTGTTTGCAGAACCTCTTTGCACCTGACTAGACTACAGACACCTGATCAAATGGACCTGAAAGTAGGGTGACAGCAACAGGTGACAGGACCTTCTCCACAAAAGTCACCCCTGTGCCAAGTCAGCACAGGCAAACTGTATGTGATGCCACCAGTACAGTGGAGGAGATTCTCACACAGGCATTGGCGTTTACACAGCACAGATATCCTGGAGTCCCTACCTGGTGGACTTCGATAAGAGCTTTAACTTTTACACCAGATGTTCTATTCCTTGCTTGTTCTGATTCATTAACAATATTTAAAATGATCCAATATTTGGCCACTGCCTTTAAATCATAGGATTTTCCATTCTAAATGACAACCTTTGCATTTTATTAGTGTAGCTTAGTCTTTATTAGGCCTTTACTAACCCCATATATCTTACCAACACTCTTAGAAGAAGCTTTTGTACATATTATAAATTACCTTGTGGAACGACCACATCCACTGGCATACTTGAGAATATGATGCTTCTGCCCAGGTCTTGGCAAGCACATAAGAGAAGGAAGCATTTGTATTGCAGTAACACCAAAAGGAGAAGGTGTGGGCTTGTGGTGTGAGTGGCAGATGGGGGTGGAGTAGCCTCCTGAATCCAACAACTTCTGCTGTAACCAAATCTCTGTGAGCCATGCAAAGGTGTTTCGCTCCACTTCCTCAGTTTCCTCATTCCTGAAAGGAGTTTTTTTATTCCCTGGAGAGACACAAGAATTGATTCAATAATGTCTGTAAATCAGCAAAGAGAGAAGCACCATGTAAATGCCAGGGTGGATTATTGCTATTCAGTCTTCCAAAGGAGCATCAAACTGTTTTGCATTTGAGGTTAGCCAGATCTTTGGAGTGAAACTGAGAATTGTATCTTGAAAATTCAGGAGCTACTATTTAACAGTCTCTGTAAGCACAGCCAGACAGTGTTTGCTGTGTAAATGTCCTTAGAAAATAAGGTTAACAAGGGTAAAATTATAGGTAGGGGATCAAGGAATCCCAAGGGCTCAGGGATCCCAATCCCTCAGGGCTGTGTGCCCTGAGGTGCATTTGTCTTACTCACAATTCTTTTTGCTTTACCTGGGAATGCACTATTATGTGTTAGTATTATTATCAACATTGGTCAGTATTACCTATTTGTTGCTACTTTCTATGGCTTCTTCCTCATTTTTCCTCAACTCAAATATCAGAATGCCTGTTTTTTAAGCCACTGAGAGGAATACATTATGAGTGTGAATTTCTGGAAGACACATGTTTGCAGAAGTCCCTGACAGCACTGTTTGGCCCATCTGAGCAAGGACTGTGAAAGTACAAGAAATCATGAATGCATACTGAGCAAATTCCAGCAGTGATTCTGTGTCATCCCCTGGCAGTGACAAAGGCTGGCAAATATCTTCATCTACCTATAAGACCTTACAACCATTTCTGGTAGCTTATTATAGTAATTACTTATTTTTCTTGTGTTTTACAATATTTCCACATGAAGCAAATTTCTCACCCTCAGGCCTCAGGCCCTGGATATTTTGGAGAGGGCTGTTCTGCATTTTGTGGGTCTGGACCACCTGTAATGTGGATAATCTCACCTAAGACTTCCTTCCCTGGAATCACCACAGTGAAAGCTTGCAAGGTCCAGAGCCTGAGTAGCTGGCAGTGTGTCATGTCCCTTCAGACCGTGCTTCTGCAGGGGATGGGCTATCCGCTCCTTGCAAAAAGATGAATCCTATATCTCTGAAGGAGCCTTTGGCTCACCAGGAGCTGATGTGACAGGCTTAGCTCCTTGTATATCACAAATCGTGCAGCCAAGAGAACGCGCTTGGGCGCACATCAAAAAGGTTTCCAACAACTTGGAGTGTGTTCCCCTGTTTCAACAGCAGTCCATATCCTCAGGCTCATCATCTCCAGCCAGTTGTGCCTCTGTCTCCCACTCTGCTCTCTCTGACCCCAAAGGTCTGCAGAGGAGGGTGCTTCTCCTGCATGTCCCAGTCCAGTAGTGCATTTCTAGTAGGGACTAGATGGGTAGCCAAGATAAGCATGTAACAGATGTCCTTCTGTTTTCTCTCTCTCTGCCAATGACCACAACAGCATGAAAATTTGTAAGTTCATTGTATCACAGGATATTCTGAGTTGGAAAAGACCCACAAGGATCATCAGGCTCAATTCCTGGCTTTGCACAGGACCATCCCCAAAAAACACACCATGTGTCTGAGAGCATTGTCCAAACACTTGAACTCAGTCAGGCTTGGTGCTGTGACCACTTCCCTGGGGAGCCTGCTCCAGTGCCCAGCCACCCTCTGGGTGAACAACCTTTCCCTAATATCCAACCTAAACCCTTTGGGTCCTGTTACTGGTCACCACAGAGATCAGCATCTGCCTCTTTGCTTTCCCTCTTGAGGAAGCAGTAGACTGTGATGAGGTCTCTTCTTTTTGTTTTCTTGCTTTCTTCCCTGAGCTGATCCTCTTCTTCAGTTCTCTCTGGCCCACACCTCTGTGCATTAAGGCCTTTCAGTTCTCTGAAAATGGAAAGGAGTTATGGCACTGAATGGTCTCTCTCTTTGTCAGGAGACTTTCTTGAGGCACTTGACTCTATCCCAGCTGCTTTACGCCCTATGTTAACAAAAGCAGGAATGCATAAAGGCCCTGGCAGGGGAGCTCTTTTCTGGAGGGGATCGAGGTCTCAGCTCAGCTACTTGACTGTGGAGGATGTAACTTGTCTTATGCATGTTACCAGGGGTCTTCTAAACACACATCAGGGTCCATAAATGTTTGAAGTTGGGTGGTGAGTCCAGGTCTTCATTGGCATGATACTCAGCATTGCATGAAATAACAGGCCATAGCACCCCTATGAAAGGGGCTGTGTTGATTGAGCCTGGTTTTACAGAGCTGTGTAGCCCATGGTTTGACTCTAAAATCACCAAATTGATGTATTTTTTATGGAAAACCTTGTTCTAGAAGCAGGTGATTTCACAGCAAATCAAGTTGTGGTGCTGCAGTGTTCTCTTCAGCAGAAACTATATGTGGAAGGCATTTCCTAAGATTCAATATAGACCATCCGTGAGTTTGGATAAAACTGTAATTAAGAACTCTATAGTTAATGCTAGTAAAATGATGAGTGGAAAAGTGGATCATAATCTTTATATGTGGGGCCAAGTGAAACTGTCTAAGCTAGCATCTGCCACCTGAAACTTTTAAATTTGGCTGTAAAAAAATTCTAATTCTGTATTTATATATAACACTAAGAAACCTAAATGCCAGAAAGAATCAGAATTACATTGCTGATGTTTTCATAAGATCATATACTACCCTACAGGTTCATTGGTAAGTGCAAATTACTTTACCTGGACTTCAATTCTTGGTGTTTTTCAGCATCTGTCTGGATACTTTGCCATAAGAGTCAAAAAATCTGACCACTTTGTACTGTTATCTGAGTAGTGTAACAATGTAACTGAGTAAAATGCATGGTTCATCTTTGATTTATTAGAAAACATAGCCCTAATTGTGAATTAATTTTCAAATAAAATAAAAATGCTTTGTACTCATGTCTGTTCCGTTTCCTCTGAGCTGATATCAAACTATTGTTACTTTAAACTAATTCTAGTTTTGTGCTGGCCTTTTGTACTTTGGACCATCAACTACTTTTTGTGGATGTTAGAATTTTCATGGGGCTCTCCTGTTTTCATCTTAGTACATTATCTGACACTGCATTGTACCATCTGCTCTCTCAGGCAAAAAAAAGCTTGTTTACTTTTTGAGAAGTGTTTTCAACTTCATATGGATAATCAGATGACGTCCCTGACTTTTTCTAGTGCTCTAAATAAAATGGTGCCATATAATGAAATAATAAATATTCTCTACAATTTTTTTACTTGCTATACTTGTTTAATTGATGAAGCAGCGTGGATCTCTGCATCTACATTGAATTTGTGCAGCCTTTACTGATTCAAAATATAATGTGGACAATGTGGGACAATGCCATACTTTAAGTGATTTTCCAAATGACTACATGGACTGAGATGTAATTCAGATGAGTCCTCTGCTATCCCTCCATGTATGTGTTTTATGAAAGATCTTTAGTACATTATCAGTGGTTAAAACAATTCAGAAATTTTCAATAGGATCCATACTTAGTGTCACAGATCAATTCTCTTTATTTCCTTTTGCCCCACTAGTTAATGATTTTGTTATCCTCTCAGTTAAATGCTAAATCACCCCTCAGAAAAAAGCCAGCTTAGCTTGCTTATGCAAACATATTCAAGCCTCCTTAAATCTAGAAAAAAGCTCCAAGATCTGATATAAGTGAGGTCTTTGGTTAATTTTTTGAGACATAATTCAGAAGATTCACAGATGCACAATGCTGGAAAAGCAAGACTGTTTCATCTGGGGGCAGATGTTCAGGTCAGAGCCCATTCCACCCAAAGTACTTCACCTCTGGCCTGAGCACAAATAGGAGTGTTTTTGCTTTGGAGAAAGCAAATTTATTGCCTCTCTCACTGACAGTGTGTGCTGGGGCAGAAGGAAACCCAGGTACATGTGACTGATGATACTTATGGCTTGTTTCAAGTGATGTCACTGCCTGCTCAGTGCACGAGTAGCAGGATTCTGTTATACAGATGTATTGAGTGTTCTCTTACTGTAAGGGAAACCAAACAGCCCTTTTATCTGCTGGCTGCATGGTACTGTCCCTTGCTGTGTAAGCTTTAATACTACTAATAATAGCTTCCATCTTAAGACATGGTAATATTAGTTAAGGGTTCCTGAGGACCGCTTTTTCATTATTGTCCCAAAAGGAATGATGGCAGTAATGGATGGGAAAGGTGGGGTAGCCCACACTGTGCAAAATAATTCAGATGAAAAACATCTGAGTGCTTCCCTGCCCTCAGGAAGGATGCAACCTGAGATAGGAACATGTGTGTGCTGATTTAGAATAACATTTCCTTCCTATGTTAGTCTCTATGAAAATGCAAACAGGTGTTAGTAAGCTAGTGTTACATTCTGACAAAACCCCTTTCAACAACAGCCCTGGGCTTGCACCAGCTCAGGGGAAGGAGCCAGGAGAGATGGAAAATAATAAGTAAGCTCCTCCTAGAGGTGCAGTGCAGCTCACCCAGGTTTTAGGGATCATCTTCCCTTGCTTTGCTCCTCTCTCCTCCATCCCTTAGGTAACAGTACGTGTCAGCAGTATCTGATCACAGGCAATGTAATGAGGGTTTGGGCTCTGCCAAGAGCTGGAAGCATATATGCTGGTGAAGCAGAGGCAACAGGCTGGGGCTGCCAGCCTGACCCTGCTGCCAAGAAAAGATGCCAGGGAGTTCTCAGGCTCATTTACCTCCCCCAGGGATGAACCTTGGGTGTACTGAAGTAGGAGAGTTTGAGACCACCTTTTGTAATGCTCTTGCATCAGTCACTGAAGGAGAGGAGAGGAGAGGAGAGGAGAGGNCTTCAGTGTGGCTCCATGTGGCATGTGTGGCTCCAGATTCCTCAGGTGTATGTATTTGTCAGGAGCACGTGCTGTCAAAAGTAGAATATAACCCACCTGCCTGCTTTCCTAAGTCTTATTTAGGTAGAACAACAATACACAGCCATAAATGTATGACAAATGCCCAAAATTTAATCTGTAAGTCTAGTTTTCAAGGTTTTTTGCCTTTACTTGCAAGTTAGATAGCTCTCAGCTACGACAAGGAGAATTTTGTCTGCAGGCTTCTGTCTGGTCTACATCCACACAAAATCTGTGTGGACACAGCCCAAAAAAACCTTTTTATGCATCACATTGAATTATTCAACCCAATAACAACCTGCATCTGCAAATTCAGGTGGGGAGGATTAAAGGTTGATAAAGGTGGAAAACGTGTTGCCTTGTGCACAAGAGTGGCAGCTGATCACCCAACTATTGTACACCTAGACCACTTGCAACTCTCAGGGTGGCTTAAAGACACCTGCTTCTGAAAAAATATTTCCACTTGAAAATTCTTATTGAGGTATTTTGGGGAAGGAAGAAATAGCATTACTATCCCAGACCTATGAGTGTAAAAGGACCAAAAACAGGCCCCCAGTACCAAAACTGGTGAACATCAGATCTGCTAATGGACTTAATACAGGTCTTCATTTACATAATTCAGATGAGAACAGTATTTAGCCTTGTTATTTTATTACATAAAAACTGGCTGGAGTCTGGTATGAATTTCTGAACACTGAAGCCAATTTTTCTCCCATTATCTATAGCAAAATGAAAAGTGAAAGGATAGTGCTTCAATAATTTGATTAGTTTTACTCTAATTGAAACATTTTTCCTTGTGAGTGAAGAGAGAGCAGGTGCCTAATTAGAGCCCACAATAACTCTCACACAGATATAATTAAGCAGGAAGATAAATAAAAATCTCTTCTTGCTAAACAGTTGCCACTTTGGAGATAGATGTTTAAGTGCATAAAAGTAAATCCTTTCCCTGGGGAACACATGATAGCACTCTTATGGGAAAAAATTTTACTTATTTATCTTCCAGTGGCTATGGTACTCGTGAAGAGTACAGGCCAGCTTGTTAGGAAAGAGTTTTGCTGTTACTGAAAGATTGCATGAGTGTATACAGAAGGTTTTATTTAAAAGTAAATTCTGCAGAAAACTGTTACTTTTCCAAGATCTTCTGGAACTTTTTATGAAGTACGTTAAAGAAACTTATTTTGATATATTCATGGAACAACTAGAAACACCTTAAATGGGTCAGACTGTTTGGCCCTGTTCTGAGTAGATGCTGGCTGCCCCGTGAATTTGGCTGTTCTTGATGTGCATGGGTAGTGCAATGAGAGGTACAGAGAATGTCAGATTTTGGAGGACCTGTGGACTACCTTGAAGGCAGAGAAGCCCTTCAGGGAGTCCTTGACAAATTAAAGGGTTGGGCAATCACCAACTGAATGAAGTGTAATAGGGACAAGTGCTCAATTCTACATTGGGGATGGGGCAGCCCTAAATGTGCAGACAGAGAATGAGATGCTGGAAAGCAGTGCCACAGGAAGAGACCTAGGGGTTCTGGTCAGTGGCAAGCTGAACATGGTCAGCAGTGCCCTGTCAGCCAGGAGGGCCAGCCATGTCCTGGGGGCATCAGGCCCAGCATGGCCAGCTGAGCAAGGGAGGGGATTGTCCTGCTCTGCTCTGCACTGGGGCGGCCTCACCTCAGGTGCTGGGGGCAGTTCTGGGTGCCACAACAGCCTAACGTAAGGCTAGAGAGTGTCCAGAGGAGCACCATGAGGATGGTGAAGGGCCTTGAGGAGAAGCCATATGAGGAGCAGCTGAGGTCACCTGGTGTGTTCAGCCTGGAGGACACTGAGGGGAGACCTCATGGCAGTCTACATCTTCTTGTGAGGGGAAGAGGAGGGACAGGCACTGGTCTCTTCTCTGTGGTGACCAGTGACAGGACCCAAGGGAATGGCCTGAATTAGTGTCAGGGAAGATTTAGGCTGGATATTAGGGAAACGTTCTTCACACAGTGTGGCTGGGCACTGGAACAGGCTCCCCAGGGAAGTGGTCCCAGCACCGAGCCTGACAGAATTCAAGAAGCCTTTGGACAATGCTCTCAGGCACATGGTGTGATTCCTGGGGTATCCTATGCAGGGCCAGGAGCTGGACTTACTGATTCTTGTGGATTCCTTCTTATTCAGGATATTCTATGATTATCACAGAATCAAACAATCATCTTGATGGACTATCATCCTTCAGTAATGGACTCAATAAAAAGAGAAGAGCCAATTGCATTGTCACTTACTGTGCTGGACACCTCATCTGGAAGGCACACCTAACATGAAAAATAGCACAGATAATATCTCAAATGAGCATAACTGTTACATGTCCTTTCTTTTTAGTGATCTCAGCATGGATCCTTCATTTTTGAACACTCAGACAGTGTTGTAAGGAGAAGAAAGCATAGAAAAAGCAAGTTTAATAAAAGGAAATATTTGATTGAAAAAAAAAAGAAAGATTAACTTTTCATTGGGCCATGATCTCAGAGGTGAAGGCACTTGTTTTCACAGCCACTTTTGGTACTCTACCTACTACAGTGTGCCTTGGATGACATAAGCACAAACACTCAGTTCACCATCTGCCAAGTCCCTCCATTCCTAATATATCTTCTGAAAGTATATTCTTTGGAAAGGGCTGTACTATTTCTGGTAATGGCACTACAGGGTCTGAAATACACTTTACCATAATGTTTCAGGTAACAAAGGCTGAGCTCTAGTGAAAATCGTGGAGAAGTGCTATGAAATTCTCTACTCATGGCAAATGTGTACTTCTTGCTTAATGCACCTCTAATAAAACACCATGATGATTGGGCCTTGAAAATTCCTAATTTTCTTAAAATTTGAAAAGTCCTAAAGTCAAATCACAGCTGGTGTTTTGTGGTACCATTTGTTAACATCTTTTCTTCCCTGAAAAGACAACCGTAGAAGTGGCAGCAGATCTTCTGAGCTTAAAAAGTTACTATTTCATTGATTAAAAAAAACTATAATAGTGTACATTGGATCCAAAATTATATTATTACTGAAATTACTTTACGCTATAAATAAGATTCGCCCTGCATATTGTGCTGGTGTACTGAACATTCTTAAATGTCTCATCAAATAATCTTTATTAACCACTGTCTGTATCTTTTTGCTTACTATTAGTTATCAACTGTCAAAGAGTCCCTTCCAACCAAACCATTTAATGCTGCTTTGTTGCTAAAATTAAAGTTGTGGAAACTTCACAGAGAAGGTAATTATTAAGCAGATGGAGTTACCTTAAAAGAAAGGAATAGGGAAAAAAAAATAAAGAGGATTCTGATAGTCTGCACTTCAAGACAAATGAAAGATATATTCTGCTGCTCTGCTTTTTAATGCTTCACTGAAATTCTTAAGCAATATTCTACTGGCCCTCTTGATGTTTGCTTGTAGATCAGAGCAAACAGAAAATGCATGCATAATGAGAATGATAAGTCTCATTAGAACATTAAGACTGTTGTAGACAGAGACTGTGTAATACCAGCTTTTGTCTGTGACTAAAAGTGTCTCATGAATACTTGAAGAACTGACTTGCATTGCTAGCACAGAAAAAAATGAGTGCCTGCATTTGGTCCCTTCTTTGCACTTTGCATCTTTTTAAAAAAATTATTTTTAAATTTTTTCAAATTTTTTTCCCATTATTGCTGCTAGTAATTTGTCTGGGAAGAAACATGTGGAGAAGCAAATGTGAAGGAATTAATGTGTAGGCAATGTCTGCATTAGGCAGTCCTTAGGACTGATCATTCTTTCTCAGCCAGGCTAGAGACTCTGGAATAATCTGCTCTAATGTTATTGGGTTGTTGGATTGGTTTGGTTGGTTGGTTAGTTGGTTGGTTGGTTGGTTTTTGCCAAGCTGGATCAGAAGCAGTGGAAACTGCTGGATTCCCAGCACTGCAAACCCAGTACAATTCACATTGACGAGAGTATGAAAAGTTGCTTGCTACCTTTGTGCTGATGCCAGTTACCCTGCTAATTCAGCTGGACTTCCACAGAATGGTATTATAGAAGGAAGCTGAGTTTTTTCCTTATGAGTCCTATGCAAGCATTCCAGTCCCCAAATACAGTGTTCATGTGTTTTGGGCAAGGAGCTAGTTTGTTTACTCTATTTATTTTTTCTACCATCACTTGCTAGAACATAATGAAAATATCCTCATCTTGAGGGGAAATCTAAGAAATGAAAGCAACATAAAGACTTAGGTGAATCATTTCAGCTGCAGCCCTAAGGTAGAACAATTTACAGGCATGAACCTTGGCCAACATGGTGCATTTCTTTCTGTTTATTTACAAAGTTTAAGCTTTGAGAATTAATTGTTCAATGTTAAGGAGAATTTGGGAGTAAATGGTAGGACTAAAAGGTTTTGTTCCTCATACTATTTATCTTTATCTTAGTAAAGGTTTTTCAGATTCATGGGGTTTATAATATTAGACATGGATAGAAAATGTGATGAGGCTCCATGAACAAAACTCCAGAGAAGCTGGGGTCCTGCTCCCACCTGTGACTTGATTGCTCTGGGCAATGCAAATTAAAGTTGCATGGTCTCCTGGTTTCCTGAGGACAGTGAGGTTGGTCCCTCATTTCTCTTGCAGGTGTGAGTGGATTTGCACTTATAGTTCCCCCTTTCCAGGACAAGCTGTGGTTGTCCTCATAGTGAATGTTGCCACTCCCAGGTCTGCTGTAGGGATCAGAAAATCCCTTTGAAATCTGCCTAAAGGACAGGGAATGGACACAGAAAAATTGCCTTCTATTGGGGCCTCTTAAGAATGGAGGTGAGAAAAGAAGGCCATGTGGCTGAGCTGCAAATGTGAAGTTTCTGCAACTTTCCTTTCTTGTCTATTACAAACCAGAGTGTCCCCATCCACAGCCCACAGCAACCAGCCTGTGTCTGCAATCTCCCTGCAGCTGACCTCCTCGACCACCACCAGCGTTCCTCAATCTCATTGGGCTTGTTCTTCTTCATTTCTGGCAATGCCATCCCTGGGGAACCTTGTAGTTTTCAGAGGTGTATAGTGTAACACATTTTTTAATTTGTTTGGATGAATGCAGGAGAAATATGCTGTTAATGAACCTTTACACGTAGTTAAGTCTGAAAGAACAGTCGATTGGGATCAAAATTGGTCACACAAGTTTGCTGACCACACAGGCCTGTTCAGTGTGGTCGATGCACTGGAGGGCAGGGATGCCACCCCAAGGGACCTGGACAGGTTAGAGAGGTGGGCGTGTGTAAACTTCTGGAAGTTCAACAAGGTCAAATAGAAGGTCCTGGCCCAAGTCAGGGCAATCCTAGACATGGATACAGGCTGGTCAAAGAAGGGATTGAGAGCCATCCACGTAAGGAGGACTTGGGGATACTGCTGCGCAAGAAGCTCACCATGACCCAGCCATGGGCACACACAGGCCAGAAAGCCAAACATGTCCTGGGCTGCATCCAAAGCAGTGTGGGCAGCAGGGCCAGGGAGGGGATTCTGCCCCTCTGCTCTGCTCTGGTGAAGACTCTACCTGCAGTGCTGCATTCAGCTCTGGAGTCACCAAAATTAGAAGGATATGGACCCGCTTGATTCGGTCCAGAGGAACATCACAAAGATGATCAGAGGGCTGGAGCACCTCCACAGTGAAGAAAGGCTGAAAGTATTGGGTTTGTTCAGCCTGAAGAGGAGAAGGCTGTGGGAAGACCTTATAGCATTTTCCAGTTTCTAAAGGAAGCTACAAGAGAGTTGAAGAGGGACTTTTTACAAGGGCATGTAGGGACAGGATAAGGGGAAATGGCTTTGAAATGAGAGTAGGTTCAGATTGTATATTAGGAAGACATTCTTTCCTAAGAGGATGGTTAGGAACTGGAACAGATTGCCCAGAGAAGTTGCTGCCCCATTCCTGGAAGTGTTCAAGGCCAGGCTGGATGGAACTTTGAGCAACCAGGTCTAGTGAAATGCCCATGGCAGGAGGTTTTGCACTGCATGTAAAGTCTCTTCCAATGCAAACCACACTATGATTCTAGACTTCCATTATTATTAAACAGATGAGCTTGCAGGAAAAATTGCAGTCAAAGCACTGTGGGGATATTAGACTGAAAAGAATTTTGTTATTGGAATCTGGTATAAGACCTTTCAGTCATATTTTCTTAGACCTTTCCATGTAGGCAGATGCATTACTATTAGGTAGAGCACTACTTACTGTAATGACAGTTTGGTGGGTTGTCACCTGTATACACACAGAGCTTTGTCACAGTCAGAGAAGCCAATGTAGTCTCTAGAAATATATAAAGAATTAAGATCAAGTATATGATCCTCAAGATAAAGGTGAGAGAAAAACATGCTGAGAACAATGGGAACAAAGCCAGTACTTCATCTGATTTCTGCCCTGCTCAGATGAAATACAAATGGAAAAATCAGCAAGTAGCAGATGAGACCAATACTGGAAGGTATGTTCAGCTTAGTTGTATTTTATTTCTAGATGATAACTAAAACAATTTAGAAATATTCCTTCTTGGGAAAAAGTGGATCAGGAGAGACTCTTGTCAGAAAGAAGAAACTATGAACTCTTGGGTGCAGGCACCCAAATACAAAACTTGCACTCATAACCAGGCTCCAACATTTGGGTTGCCTCTCCTCTGCCATGGAAGTTAACAAGCTTATTGCATAAAGAACCAGCCTCAGCAGATTATCTGTTTAAAAGGCTGGAAATTAATAACTTAAATGGTAACAGCATGATGTCAGGACTTACCAAAATACCATAAATTACCAGGACCATTTCACTGCAATTGCAGAATCATTAATGGCACACTTTACTCAACAAAAACCAGATGAACAAAAATTATTAGCCCTGGCTTCTGAAGGAAAAGCCTGAATGATCACTTTTTCAATCTCTTCACTCTGGTAGTTTGAGAATGGACTGAAAAAAATTTGATAGAGACAGATTTCCCAGAAATAATTGAGTGTATAGAAGCCTTGTGGGAAACTGAAAGTTGGATATAGGAAAATTTGTAACTGGTTTCTTCACTAACAGCAGAGAAAAAGTGAACCTCAACCACTACCTTTTTGGCTGTCTGTAACCCCAAACCACATAGAGCCATTTTGATAGTAGAAGGAGTGAAGCAGGCGTTCCAGGAATGTAGAGAGAATCTGAAAGATGTGCTAGGTAAAGAGTAGAGGGAAAGTAAGTGAATATTGTTAATACATTGCAGAAGTATAGGGCACAAGTCCATACAAAATCAGAGTTATTTCCTTGTTATATTGAATTTCTTTTAAATGGAAAGTAATAGGTATCAGAAGCGAAATAACAGTTCATCAGATGGTGCTCCAGTTGTAAGGCACTATATATAATGTGGAATGTCTGTAGCTTTTAGACTTTACCAGCACAGGTTTTTCTCACATTGTTATGTGTGAGCAGAAGTTACTATTTCGCAATATACTGCCAAGTGCTAACCTTCCTTGGAGTAGAAAAAGCAGTTTTAGGGAAGAAAAAATTCTACTGAAAGCTGGTCGTATGTCTTGGAGAAAAAAAACAAAAAAAAAAAAAAAAAAGTCATACATGTTTCATTACACTTATCTAGCTGAGGGGCACAGCTAACTTTGAATATAGGTGATCAAATGCAAGATACCTCTTATGGCAATGGTGGTCCCTTTCTTCAGAGGACTGGGTGCTACAGATCCCATCTCCCAGATCTTTAGAGAAAGGACCCAGCTACAGCCTCTAGTCACTGCTGTCTGCCCTTGCTCTGAAGAGAGCCTGGCAGCCTAAACAGACTCTGAAAAAAAAAAAATCTGAACAGCCTGTTACGTTTATAATTGAGAAGGGAAGGTTGGAGGCTTAAGATACTATCTCTCAAAAAATGTCATGTGCTCCACCTCTTTCTTGTGAAGTGAATAATTTTAATTGTCAAGAATTCTGTGTAAGATTTGAACATTCTGACATTATTTTCTGTTAATTTTCCAGAGCTTTAATATGGTTTGACCATTTCCAACACACAGACAAGCTTCTATTTGAGTAGTGGGCTGCTTTGCTGAGGTACCAGAGCTGTGGCCAACACTTAATAGTCCTGGCTGGGGAACCTGGCAGCAAAGAGCTACACAGATCTAGATGTTCTTTATTTTTGCCAGTTTTATGATGTTCTTGTCATGAAATATCCAATTGCTTTTACTCATGCTTGTAAGATTTACTTTTCAGATACATCTTGCCTGGGTTGGGTTAAATGGTACAGCACATGGATTTGGATTTGAAAGCAGCTTGGATAAGAGTTTTGAAACTAACCCCAAACTGTGTCTTAAGAGTGACAGGTGGGACCTGGCATTCAGATTCAGTGATATTTACCAAAGCTACACAAATATATGCTCTTCTTTATGTCAGGATTAAATACCAATTGCTTTCATAATTTTTAAGGAGATGGCTTTCAGAACAAGAATGTTGATGTCAGTGCGCTGTTGAGATGTGAGGAAACTCAGCACTACATCTTGTGCTCAAATCTGGCCTTTGAAAATGTTGTTTTAATCTGAAAGTGTGTCCATGCAGTATACTCACCTATCTTCATTGATTATTCCAGCCTTTTACATTCACTTTCATAGCACGAGCCAGAAAAGAGCTCTCAGTCTTCAGTATTTCTGCAAGAGAAAACTGAGTCTGTCCTACCAATTTTAGAAAGTGCTGTCTCATCTGGCTCTTCAGCCAGAACACCTGAAAATTCAAATTCCCTTAGTCTCTTTGCTGTAAATCCTACCCTCTCACTTACCAGCTCTGCTCTGCAAAACTCATGCATGTATACCAGTTACAAAATAAGATATGGGAAATAATCTTGCCTAACTTCACTCTGTCTAGGCAGTCAGCACCTGCAAGAAGCTTCTACCATGCCCGACAGAGGCAATCTCTGATGGCTCTGAAGATGGACACGCTGCTGGCACAAATAGAGAGGCTGGTAACACCTCTGTGATGACATATTTAAGAAGAAAAGCAAAACAGCATGTGCACAGTTTATTCCAGTGGTGGCAATGAGCCGCGGCCGCCGCCACCTCGACGCAGCCCACAGCAGGCCTTGCCTGCCTGGCTGCCCCTAGCCAGCCACGCCGTGGGCAGAAGGACAGAGGTGGTGGTGGCTTTCCCTTCCCAGACCCCGCAGGAAGAGAGAAGTTAAACAGCACCAGCACCCGTGCGATGGTGGTGGGGGCGCCTGGCTGGCAGTGGAAACACAATGAGTGATGATGAGTGACTCTCCAATGTGGAACCTAGACGAGATCAACCTCTCAGCACTGTGGGATCTTGCAGGAATCTTTGAATTGGTAGAACTTGTTGACAATGGTACCTACACGGAACAGTTTTTCTTCTAATCAGAGAAGAGGAGGAAGTGAAGACATGTGAGAAAAAACAACATGGTGTCATCAACATCAGTGATGCCTGGAGGGGAGGGAAGTGCTCCAAGTGTCAGACCTGAGATGAGGACTGTGGTGAAACAAACCGTCCCCCTGTAAAGCATGAAGTCCATGGGGGATGCAGAGATCCACTTGCTGCCCATGGGAAAAGTGCTCACGCTGGAGTGGGTGGATGCTGGAGGGGGTTGTGATCCATGGGAGAACTGAATAGAGAGGGAGGGCCCCTACTTCCAGAGACAGAGAGAGAGGGCCCTTACTTCCAAACTAGAGCAGCCTGTCCTTAGAGGACTGCAGCCTGTGACGAGTGACCCATGCCACAGCAGGTTTGGGAAGACTGTTTGCCCATGGGAGGGACTCCATGGCAAGCCAGAGAAAAGGCTGCTCTCCCTGAGTGAACAGAAGATCTTGGGTGATGAACTGACCAAAACCCCCACGCCTTGTCTTCCTGCACTGTCAGTGGGAAGGAGGAAGGGGCTGAGAAGGAAAAAAGGTGTTTTAAAGGTTTATTTTACTTCTCGTTGTCCTCCTCTGACACTGTTAATAATAAATTTATCTTATACCTTTAAATTTGAACCTGATTTGCCCTTAGAATATTTTTCTCCCAAGGCTTATCTCAGCTCATGAGCCCTTTGTTAATTTTTCTTTCCCTCTCCTCTGCCCAACTATAACAAAAGAAGGTGAGTGAATGACTTTTGTGGCTGTCTGGTGTTTGGCCAATATCAAACCATGACACTAATTCTGAATAGCAGCACTTACCAACTGTCAACAGAAAAGCCCTCATATCTTGCTCATATGCATTCTTTGTATCCTTAGAAAATGCAGTATCTCCCGATCCTTTAAATAAGAAATGACCTAATTCCTTTTAATGGGGTCATTAAGAACTCCGATGTTCCAGGTATAAATTCTGGTTACTACTGTGCACCTTAATTTACTATTCATATGTGAATCCCTTTGGGTTCCCAATTACTATCCAGCATCGGCAATCGACTCCTGAAATTTTTCCCACAGGTCTGACTTCGCAAAGGACACTGCAGTTTACACCTTAGTTCCCTAATTAAAGACACAACACTCAATAAACCTTGAACAACTAGCAATTGGAAGCTAAGTTAGTCTCAGCAAATCCCCGTTGACATGGGTTTTGTTGCCTGATAACTGACCACAAGTGGGTCATGTGAGGTGTGCAGAATGAGTATTGAGGTCACATGATGAATGAAGGTCACATGATGAACTAGCAGGAACTGACTGGAAAACACCCTTGTGTAGACAGTGCCTTGACAAACACCATTTGTTGCGACTCAGTGCACAACATCTAAAACACTACAGGTGTTGCAATTCCAGCTACCGGCTGGGACATGAAATATCAGGTGAGATTGGTGGGGGAAGGAGAGAAGGGTTTCAAGAACCTTGTCATCCTTCTCCCTGTGCTTCTCTTCTCTCTGCAAATGCAACTTAGCTATAAAAAGCTCTTGTCATTTTAATCAAAGTCCTGGCCATGATGGTATTCCAAGAGCAGAAATTTGGTTCTTGCTGGTTTTCTTTTCCCCTGCAGATTCAAGCTTCTAAAAGCAAAAGGAGCATAACCAGGTTTATACTTTCTTTTATTACAGCAAAGCAAAACGTTTATAACAATGCTCATTCTGCCTTGTATTTATGTCATTCTCTTATCAAAGTGTGGATCTCTGAAAAAATGACATAGAATTTCACAGATGTTCCAGCCAATGACATAAACACTGTGTGATAGTAAGAATGGCTGCAGTTGAAAAGCAGTGTTGAGCAAGAGTCTCATTTAAGTCTCATTTCCTTGATGAAATGTGTTCTTCATTATGTCAAGTAGGAAAAAAGTTTATGTGCAACTGTATCAGAACTGCTATCCTACTTGTACTTCTTTGAGCAGGAGCTTTCAAAAATTAATTAACATTTAAGTGTCAAGGTAAAACAATACTAATTATAAACAACCCATAATTTCAATACTTCACCTATTTTGCATCCATCCCTCTACCTCCCGCTGTTACATCTGTCATGATAAAACATATGAAGGGCTGTGGTGTCTCAAAAGGAGGGTGCATGCAGCAGCCAGCAGCCCATCTCCACTACTAGCAGTTGTCTAGGAAAGAATAACAATACAAGCATATCCCACTGTCATGTCTCCAAGACTCTCCCATCCTTCACTTATTTTCAGATGTGATTTGCTGAGTAATTTTCTGTCTTCTCAACATTAATACCATCTTCCTATGATGGAACACAAAGGGTTTTTTATTCACAGTTTCCTTTGGGAAGCAGCTTTACACACCAAATGCCTACTGATCAAAAATATCTCCTTTCATTTGTTTTAAATGTGATTCCTTTGTTAGTCTAAGGTTTCTGTACTGAAATAATTTTGTTCTTATTTCCAAGGGAGTCTATACAATGGGTCTAGTTGAGATTTTCCATAGAAGAGCCCTCATAATGCTGTGCTTTGCACTGGTAGCTACACAGGTGTTGATAACACACCAGTGTTTTGGCTTCTGCTGAACAGCACTGGCACAGCATCAATGCTGTCTCTCCAAAATTCTGTTTCCCGTCAATAGGCTGGGAGTGGGCAGGATCGTGGGAGGGTACATAACTAGAACAGCTGACTGAAACTGACCAAAGGGATATTCCATACCATATGATACCACCTCAGATATAAAAGCTAAGTAAAGGAGGAGGAAGAGGGAGGCAAGGAGATATGTTGGCCTTCTGGAGCTTGCTGAAGCCCTGGAAGTGGCAAGACATGGCTTCTCATGCTGATGGGAAGTAGAGAATGCTTTCTTTCTCTTTGCTTATGTGTTTTAGTAAATTGTCTTATCTCAACCTAGAGGTTGCTTTCCATCTTATATTCTCTCTCCTGTCCAGCTGAGAAGGAGGAGTGATAGAGCAGCTTGGTGGGCACCTGGCATTCAGCCAAAACCAACCCACCACAGTCTAATAACATATCTTTTAAGGGTCTGACACAACATTTCCTGATTCTTGTACAAGATCTTATACCCTTTTTATAAAGACTTTCACCACTAGTGTATGTGCCAGCTGGTGCCCCCTTACACAAGCATGGCATTGCTATATCTGGAACTAAAACTAAAACCAGGGCAGCAGAAGGTAATACCAATTCAGAAATCCTACCTTTGACACCTGCAAGAATTCCAACACTACCACATACTGATAGGTTTCAGAGAGAGGGCATGGTTTGTCTGTTCATTCCCCTAGGTCCCAGGCTGACCACAAGTAGGACTGCAGTACACAGGCATCATCCTCCCCTGACACCAAAACCCTGCACACATCCAGCAAGTAGGGGTCTGCCCTTAGGCGGATTAACTCACGAGGTCCAATCTTAAACACTCTTGTCAGATGCCAGAGGTGACTTTTATTTCAGCACCTAATCACTACAAAGAGAAGTACAGCCCTACAGCAAGTAAAACACCAAAATGCTTTTATTCTTTAAACCCCAGGAATGAGGCTCTGTAATGAAATTCAAAGGTAAAATGACAAACAGAAATGAAAATACCACCTCTCCAGATGGCAGTAAAGTTCATTCAATTTGAGCACCTTAGGCACAAAATGAAAAAGCAAAGATGGATATATCAAAAGATCACTGCAAGTCTCTCTTTACCTCAGACAGGCTATTCATTAAAAAGTGGAACAACACATCTTTAAGAGCAGAAATAACAAAATAGTCCCAACCATGACAAGCATGAGCCAAGTAAGGAATAAAAGCAAGAGAGTTATGCCAAAAGATCTACTTTGTGTCTAATTTGTAGCAAGATTATTGGAAGAACACTCACAGAAGCATTGCAGCAAGTCTTTGTCTGTGCTGAGTGATAGTGGCCACCAATTTTTCTGCACCTGTAGTCTTTTTCCTCCTTACATTTTTCCCTATCTATGCTTGGTAGATTGAAAACATGTTTATCTGTAATGCAGGAGCACAAAGCTGGCTTTCTCCACTATGCCAGGTGCTGTGTACACAGACACATGCAGTCCCACCTCTACAGACCTTCAAATACAAACACCAGAGGACACAATAGAAACAGGGACAGCAAAGACAGAGAGTCAGTAGATAGTGTGTGAAATATGCAAGGACTGAAGCACTGAACTGCTTGTGGGAGCACCAAGTACTGGTAACTGATATGAACAGAAAGTTATTATGTGGTACTGAAAAAAGAGAAGGAGAAAACATTTTATAGATAATCAACCGTAGGGCCATAGGTCCAGGGAGTCTCTTGTAGTGGAGTTCCATTACCCAATTCTGCTTGACAAGCTGGTAGGGGGGCAGCTTCCCAGACAGAAAACAGCAAGGGAAAACATAATTATTTTTCTTCTGGGCCCAATGTGGATGCAACTTCTCACAAGTCTGCACAATCCAGCTAAACAAGCACATCAGGCTATTGGAAGGGACTGAAGTTGTCCTGACATCCTTGGAGGATCCACTACCCTTGCAGACTCAAGAACCCACCGCTGAGCTGGGTTCCAGGAGCGCTGGAGGGCTGCTGTCTGATGCTGTGTGTCACTGAACCACACCACAACTACACTCACAGGCATCATGCAGCTCCAGCCCATCTGCCAGCAGTTCCACTGCCAGCTCAGAGAGCCTCCTTCCTCCCAGAGATCAGAGCCTGGGCTAGGCTATGCCTCACTGCTGTGGGTCCTCTGCCTGCCTTGGTCCAGACCCTCAGCCAGGAAGAAAAGGCATAACTGACCACTCACAGTGCCTTGTTCCAGTGTGCAGTCAGCAGAACAGAGTCACAGGCACTGCAGTGTTCCTCCTGTCCCAGGCAGGAGAAGAGAGACTCCAGTCCCTGTACTCAGAAATAGGTTTATCCTTGTTGAGAAGGCTAAACACAAAACAGTGCCTAAGGACTACCAAGAAGTCACATGTCTGCTGGCCACCCAAGACAGTAAATGGTGTCACTTTTTCTCTTAGAAGCCAGAAGAAATCTATTGTCTGAGGTGCCCTGTGAAATGAGCACTTGGCATGTTACTGACTGAAGTAAAGTTGGCTGTGCACACAACATTGCTGAGGGGTTGGGCAATCTGAATAATCTGCTGTGTTGTTCAGAATCAAGGTCATAACTGCACATGGTTTGACAACTAATAAGCGGTTCATCCTATCAGTGCTGTTCTGCAGCAGCTGAACAGACATCCTAGACATGAGTTTGCTAACTGCCCACCTGCAATTGTTGAGTGATAACACATGCAGTTCCCCACATTTATGCACATACTCAGGTTTACCTGACAGTTTTATACCTAGAAGCTCAATACACAGTAATTAAAACTAAAAATGTTTTGACAGTCAAAACCAATGGCTATATAAATTAGAGTGCTGTAAAAAGCAATGGTTTCAAAAACTACAGATCTGTAGATAAATCAGAATGTTGCAACAGAGAATAATTTAATACAAGACTGTTAATGTAAAGATGCTCTTAAATACAGGCTCAGATTCTGACTGAGGAGTAATCTTCAGAACTACAGCCAAGGGAAACTGAGAGAGATTAAAGAGGAAAAAAAATCTTCTTGCTAAAGAAGGAGTGAAAGAAAATGCTAACCAAGGTCCTAGATTCACACCCAGGGCTATGCAGCTCTGCGATATGTCTATGCAGGCACAATATGAAGTTAGTTATCTTTGAGGAGGCTCTTTGACCCAGAAATGAAATAACTGACTTGGTCCCACATCCTGTTACACACATGTTACTGATCCAAACATCAGGGATCATGCCTAAAGGTATTGAAGAGGGTGCTGCCACACAATTTTACTCCGCCTTTCTCCAAGATAAATCAAGTAGTTGTTGACAGCATATGTGATTCCTAAGAAAAAACCCACACAGCAATGCTAGATTGTGCCTAGTTTGTGCTATGTGGTGTTTTCTCTGATATACCTCAGGATGATGAAGTAACACTGTTCAGTAGTAATGACAGTCATGCGATACCTTTCAAATAATAACAATATGAACAATGGATTTAGACAATCCTCATAATTCTTCCTTGTACTCTGAAGGACAAAAATTGTTCTACTTCACTCCCCAGCAACACATGCCTCTAAATGCCATATCTGCAACTGAAACATCTGCAAGGTTTACATGTGAGCTCACACCTGCCATTGATTTTGTATATTGAAATACCATGTAATGGCTAAGACGAGTGTGGAAAAGACTAGAATGCAAGAAAGCCTCTTACTGCATCTTGATTTTGCCATGAAGACTTAAAAGGTATATATACAAGCCTGCAGGTTCTAACCTCTAGGGACAGGAATGAACATTGTTGGTCATCATATCTGTGAAAAAATTCAGACATATATAATATACATAACACTGTGTCTTTTTAAAATAGTCTCTGTCAAATATCTGCTGTTTTTAATTTCAAAGGAAAATGATATGAAGTGTATGAGACCTTTACCACTAAGAATAATGCCACTAAATCACCTGTAGCAATTTCAGAGAGTCATTGTTTAAACTGCTATTCAAATAATTTCAAGATTAAATTTCAAATGGAGCAGCATTAAAATACAAGATCCCCACCTGCACAATGTTCTTCCAGAAATGTCTCTTCCCATTTACAAAGCACTTATATTTAGCAAAATTTCTTTAAAAACCAAAAAATAAACATCCTAGTTTTTAATTCTCTAGGTAGGGATTACACACGTCCCAGAAAGTGAGAATATGCACACATCCCAGAAAGAGAGAGACTGCCATTTCAGGCTGTATAAAAATAATGGGCTGATAATTCACTTGGCATTGAAAAATGTATATTTATAAGCAATCCAAATGACTGAAAATAAAAGAGTGTTAAGTAGCAAGGTATGTGAAAGAGGCATAATGATAAGAGAAATGAAATTACACCTACTACAATGAAAAAAATAAATCAAGACTTTTTGTTAATGGATGGGTGATTGCTGCTATGTTGCCACGGAAGATTTGCCTTTAACCTGGCAAGATAAATGGAAAAAAAGCATTCCATGAATCTGCCATCTGACTTTTCTTAAGTGCAGTTTTCTAAAGCATTTTAAATACATTTAAGAGTCTGACTCTAAATGCAAAGAGATTTCCAGAATAGATTCCAAAAAAATCCTGTTAGAAGGAGTAGACATTTCTATGCGAGTAAACAGCCCTGAGGCTAAAGTAACAACAAACTAGAAGACAAACCCCAGAGCATATTGTTTGCCAAAGAATTCACTTGTAGGTATGTGATGCCCTAGTTGCATCAGTGAAAGTAAGGGGATTTTAAAAAGTCTGGACCATCTGCAAATCTCATGGCAGCTGACAAAAAAAGTGGATGTCTAGCATTTCTGAAAACTGGGTCATTTCTACTTAACCATAATGACTGTGGAATGTTTACTCTTACTTACTACAGGACACATTGAACCCTGGAACTTGTGCCTATTACAGACTGATCTTTACATTCATGGTACATAAATTTTATTACATATCTGTGAAACAAAGTTTCATCTTAAACCTTAGCTCAGAGATCAAAATCACTTCCTTTGAACTCGTACAGACAGAGTAACTTCTTGGACCAGTCCTGGTCTACTGAGAAATGTAAATTGTGCCATTTCTTCCTTTGACCTCATACTAACTCAGAGGCTGAGAGTGCTCACATCTAGAGTGTTAAATTAGACACAAGACTTCCTTGTGTGGAAGATTTTCCTCCTAGGCAACAGACAGAAAGCAGAGGTTTCTGCCATAGCTAGGATCTTTTATTTGCCTTGCCTTGCCTTTCCCCACCTTGTCTTGACTTTGCCTTGCCTTGCCCCACTGCATTTTGGTTTCTTCTGCAAACATAATACATAAAACCCCTGAGGTTACTGTTAGGGTAGGTAGGTAGCTTTCTTCTGTCTGCATCTCAGATGCAGCAGAAAATAGTGACTGGACTTCTGGTAGCTCCATTGACTTAGCAGGGAAGGCTAAGTGCTGATGCTGGTTCAGTAAGAGGGATCTTGAAAAGTTCAAGAGTAAGTTTCCCTACCAGTGAGTTACTGAAGAGTCCTATTTAATGTTCTTCTATTTTCTCCTTGGAAACTAAGAGGGGAAACTTCAGGAGAAGTATTAACTATATCTGCAGCTCCCAGTGGTGGCTGACTCCTACAGAGCAACACGGGTCTCTCCAGGAGGCTGGTTCTGACAAGGCACAGCAGTGCCTTCAGATGGTCCTAGTACCAAGCAGTGGGTGTAATTTTGGCTGTCACACAATGGAAAATGGGTGATTGAGCAAAGGGCAGGGCCATCACCAGCACACAGGAGCCAGCAGGGACCAAAGCCTTACAGTACATAAAGGGTTCATAAGCACTTTGAATGGGGCCACCACATAGCCCAAAGTTTATCACATGGGCTCCACCTGTGGAGCCACATGTGCCTACTGTGTGACACAGAATGTTCTTCAGTTCCTGAGTCACATCTAGCCATAAGTATGCAAATATTTGTGAGGGAGGAATGTTTACAAAATGCACTCTACGGTTGCCATATGTTATTGAAAGAATTAAAACTGAGGTGGCATGGGTTGGGGGGAGTTAATTAAATCGTTAGTAAATAGCTACTAATGTGTGCATTGTAGTCATTTAAACTCAGTACTTATGTGTCTTTTGTACCTCCTGCATCTGTTCTGATTTTCTCTATTTCATTGTAAATGTATACAACAGTCTGAGATAAGGCAGTTTTTTCATCTTTGACAGGAAGACATTAAAAAGATAGTTGGTATTTTAGAGTGTCATTTTGTTCTTACTAACATAAAATGAAAACTGGTTTGCTGCATTGAGTTTTCATGTCTTGCCAGTATTAAAGTAAGGATTCTGCATATGGACTGCTGCAACTTTTCCAGTGTCTTCCATTTCACAATCGGTAGTCAGGGACCACATTTTTTTCAGGTTGGTGGTGTAGGGGAGGGCTGTATTGTAACAGCACATGCAAGCTTCATTTTGCAACAATGCATTTATGCATAGTACTGAAAACTGAGAAAGAAAAAAATGAAAGTCTTTGTAGCAGAGAACTTAAAACTCCTGCCATAGTGATGGCAGAAAGACAGACAGGCAAGAGCAATTAGATACTAGACAGCCTGAAGATGCAACGCCAGGGAGCCTGGCAATTTATTCCAGTTCTTTATTTTTATGTGTTTTCTAGAACATAACTTGTTTGATCACCAAAAAAAAAAAACCCAAAACCCCAAAGATGACTTAACATTACCCTGCAAAGGACTTCTTCAGAACTTTGCATGCAAGTTAGTCAGGAGAAATCAGCCTTTGCCTTTTCATGGAGAATTAAAACAAGCAGGGGTGTCTAGAAACATTTTTCTGTTCTCTGAAAAATAAAGAGAAAGGGAAGAAGAGAGTAAGATACTACTGAATAACTGCCCTTGAAATAAGCCCCTTTTTGCTTTCCACTCTGGCAACTGTGAAGTAGAGTTTGGCCAAAGATGACATATTAGGGGAGGGAGGAGGACCTGAGAAGGTACTTCAGGATGCCTGACTCAGAGGTGTAAAAGAATGACTAGGGAATAGCCTCCAGGGAATGAGGTTTTCACTGCTCTATGATGCTGAGTGGAGAGAGAAAATAGGACACAACTCCTAGCAGCTCATTGTCAGTGACTCTGGAGGACACTGGTGGTGACCCACAGACGGCCTTAGAGGGTACCATGAAATCAGCCCCATGCATGTGTCTTCCAGGGGGCTTCCAGTGGGCTCCCTGCACTGCTGCTTTGAGGTATGGCCAGACCCATTGCCCACACTTTTACTGGTCTAGGTAAGAGTTTGGACCAAATGACTAGCAATTACAGTAATATTGCAATATTCAGCTCAGATGATACTTTATGGTAAGTATAATCTGAGTGCTCATCTTCAGAAATCAGGCCTCTGGGGATGTTTCAGACTCAGCAAGAAAGAAATACAAGCCACTTCAGAATCACTGGAAAAGGCCTGGTCAGGGACTTGAAAATGCTAACTGTTCATTTTCATTTGTAACTTTTCCATTACATCAGAAATCTTAGAGATTTTCACTTTTTGCTAGTTAAAAACAGTGTGATAGGGAAAAAAATTGTTTGTGTGTCTAGAAATCATGTGAGCTTTTACACCTGCATGCAAAACAAAATAAATATATTTTGCTACTATGAACTACATAGCCACTTCTATTAAAAGTGGCATTCAAATAGCTATCTCTTGTGTGCCATAGATTAGTCATACTTTTTTCCAAGGAAGATTATAAATAGTGTTTAGGAGGGAAACAGAGAGTATTTTGCAAATGAGTCCAGATGGAAAACTAACAGATGGCCTAGTGCTGTATTTTGTATGCTCAGCTCTATATTTAAATAAAAAATTTTCATAATTAAGATGAAGGCCTGTAACAACACTAGCTACTTTTCCTGTGGCAGCATCATACATCATGGATCACAGGTATAAACTGCAGGCTTTTCATTAAATAGTGGTTAAATGTATACACAAATATTGTTATTCAATTTATTTAAAACAGAGGGGAATAAAATGGAATTCACAGAAATTAAAGAATAAGAAAAATTAAAACCTTTCATACAGACATACATCATATAGTAAAGACATTTACCACCATCTGGTCTTTTTTCCCCTGCAAACTAAATGACCCACCATCTTACGTGGAAGGGAAAGGAGAAGCATCACATTTGTTATAGGTCTTCAGCCAAGAACTGTAATGCCAGTAGGATTTTCCTGTTTCATTACCTGAAAGAAATGGGGTTCTTGAATTTCAGTAATTAGAAGATCTGGAGAAGATAAACTGTGGCCCTACACATATATTGTAATGTGAGAACTGAATCAAGAGAAGTGCCTTACACATTAGTATCTTCCTTAAAGTGGCATGTGTATGTATGTAGATGTTACTGCCAGAGAGGGCTGCTAAAGCAAGGGCTGTACCTCGCCCATGGTGTAGCAGGTCAGGGGACACAGCAGCCAGAGCACGGGCCCCTTTCTCAGCATGCAGCCCCAGCCTGTGCTCCCTACCACCCACAGCGCTGATGCAGCCTGACAGGCATGCAACAATTGCATCCACACCAAAGAGCCTCTCTACATCTTCAGCACTTTCTTCGTGCCACCTGTGAGGAGGTAAGAGGTGCTCATTTTACAGTGGTCTGCAAGCAGGGTCCATTGAAGTGGGTGGCAAGTTACACCTGGTTTTGGGCCACTCAGAGTTCAGGAAGAGAAAAAAAGGCTTAAAAGAACTTCCGTCTTCCTGCTGTGCTCCCTGAGATTTTCCTCAGTTGTCTCAAGCCAAAAGCCAACTGTAACTTTGTGGCAGGAGGGACTGCCTCTGTACAAGACAGAAATGCTACACAAATCTACCTGCCGGGAAATCTTTAGTACCAGCAGGGCTCGATAAAGATGACTCTACCAGGAGACATTAGGCTGCAAGTCAGCAACTCAGGGGGCTTACAAATCATTCACAGTGGTAGAAAATATGTGCTTTGTTGTCAAATAGCTTCTTCTATTGCTCTCACAGTCATAACATTCAAGTGCCTTACCATAGCACATTAAATACTGTGACTCATAACTATCATCTGCCTCATTTTCCAGCTTATCGTCCCCCCACGGAGTGAATTTGATGTACAGCAGGGTGTCTTGTTTTGGTAGGGTAAATACTATTTTTTTCACATGTTTCTGTTTATGCATTAACAAAGGAAAGCCAGAAGCTGGATGCCCTGAGTTGGAGTAGAGCAAGGGATGTTTATGGCAGTCATTTTCTTCTGTTGGAGGACAAGGAGTACAGGTACAGGTTAGCTCTAGGGATGGCAAGCTTGCCCATATTGAGAACAAGGCCTTTTTGAGGCAAAGATGCCAAATTTAGAAACTTTTTATTCTTGATAAACCACTCTGTAAACAGAGAGTTCTAAGATGCTCATGTTGCTATTTTTAAAACCAAGTAAGATGCTGATTCCTTCCTAGGGAGTGCTGCTATAATGCTGTCAGTCTCTGCTTTTCTGGAATTTGCTATGTAGGTTTGGCATTTCTGGAAGTCAATCTTAAAGTGAAGGCTCACTTACTAAATTCTTCCTCTTTTCCTCTTGTGTGCAGCACTGATCAATGGCTGCAGAGACATCTGCTGGTTGTTACAATTTTGAGTATGTAGTAATCATAAGGAAGACAGAAAATTTCTCAAATAACATTTAAATTCTTTCATAACTTTTTCAATTTCCTGAAATTTGTTAAATTCATATGGGGTTGATTGATGTAAGGAAGGAATAAAGAACTGGAATAATCTGTTTCTGTTATGAGGTTTAGTAAGCCTTTAGAGTTGCAGGAAATCTTGTTTGAACTATAGCTCTGACTTTAGGGATTGGAGTTTTGCATTAGCAATATCAGAGTTAGGTTTGTTTAAACTTTTATGATGAATCCCACATTCTACACGACATCCCCAAACACATTACCTATGTACAAAATAGCGTTTTCTTTTTACTTCTCTATTGCAAGAGCAAATTCTTGGAAGTAAAGAACATTCTTTATCTATTGGTGCACTATTTGGAAAAGACACACTGCCATGAAGGTAGATACTACCTTCTATCAAATTATTCCATGGCTTGCAGTGCTTTATGCTTGTGTTTGGGAAGATGGACTTCCCATTCTTGCAGTAAGGCACTACTCACACACTGTCCTGCCTACCCCCTGCCCCCTCCACTGACACTGTCAGAGTTTAAACCAGTTTCACCTTCCAAAGTTATCACCTAATTTACATCATTCGGAAGATCTGGTAATTCAAGAAACTGAAACACCAGTTTGATAACACAGCAACATGCAATGTAATCTGGATTTTCAAGGCTGATGAATTTGACTGTAAATCAGTTCTGCGCAGAGGTTTGCCTCTTCTGTGCTTAATTACACCTGTGCAAACATCCATTTGTTTATCATTGCCAAAAAACCTGTGTGAGCTATTTGCATTCCCAGAAACCACATTTCCATATTGAGCGCTTCTCTGAGAATGACATCTCAGCCATTAATTCAAATGTGACACACAAAATAGTTAATATTCCCTTAGTTGAACTTACCTGAGTTATCACCTCATAGTCCTAACAAAACTATGTGGCTGTAAGTGTAGCAGACTTAAAAATCCAACTGCTTCTGAAGGATGAAAGAAAATCCATTTATTTTCACTTGAGTTTGCTTTGTAAACATTTACTGTTCTTTGTTATTTTATGAGTTCCAGAAACTTTTAAGATCCTGCTATGCACATTAGCTACTGACATTATCCCCACAAGGGGAAGACAATGGGACATTTCCTCATGAACACTTCCTCATCTGGAAGAGTACACACAACATGGACAAGGGCGCAGCAGGGCTTTAATGCAAGCATTATTGTTTGTTGTCATTTTATAGAGATGGAGTTCATTTTCCCACAGGAGTCCTCACAGTGCTGTGCTTTGCATTGGTACCTGCAAAGGTGTTGGTGACACACCAGTGTTTTGGCTTCTGCTGAGCAGCTCTGCACAGCACCGGCGCTGTCTCTCCATCATTCCACCCTCCCACCAGCAGCCTGGGGGTGGGCAAAATCTTGGCAGAGGATATAACCAGGACAGCTGACTCAAACTGACCAAAGGGATATTCCATACCATATGATATCAGCTCATATAGAAAAGCTATGTAAAGGAGGAGGAAGGGAGAGCACTGGTTATTTACAGAATTTGCCTTCCAGAGCAACTGTGACATGTGCTGCAGCCCTGCTTCATGGGAAGTGGTCCACTATTGATGGGAAATACAGAATAAAATAACTGTGTTTTTTCCTTTGTTTGAGTAAGCACCATTTTACTTCCGCCTTACTAAACTGTCTTACCTTGACCTATGAGTTGTTTTCCATTTTATTTTGTCCCCCTTCCATGCCCAGCTGACAAAGGCAGTGCTAGAGCAGTTCAGTGGGCACCTGGCATTCAGCCCAGGTCGACTCTCCACAGCCACATTTCATGGAAAGCTTGTAAATAAAATGCTGGAGTTCAGTGCTGTAAGCTCTGCCCGTGGAAAAGCCCCAGAACGCACTCAAGGGCCCCACCAGTGGTGGAGTACCCCTGTGGCTGCCGAGAAGCACAAGGCAGGCATGGCAGAGTCCAGCTCCCATGTGCAGCCCTGCTCCTCCTCCCAGCTCCCAACAGCGGGTCACGCAATGAGGAACCCTCCTGGCATGTGGGCTTGGTGCTGTGACTTTATTTCCCTGAGGTACAATCTTTGGATTCAAGGGATCTAATATGAGGCCACTCTGCTGAAGACTACCAACACATCACATAATAACTGATAGCAGAGAAAATGTAAAAATATGCTAGTAATAAGGCATATAAGGAATTTGTGATGGGATTTACAATAAACTTCACTCTCATTAAACTGAAGAAGACAATATTATTGGCTGGATTCGATGAATCTCCTGTCCCAGAGAAGTGTTTTTTTCCCAACCTAGATTATTCTATGATTCTATATAAGCACAAGGTCTTTCACCCGTTCTGCAAACATAATGTACCAGTCCATCGCCCAGGTGACCTATCCAGGAGATGGGCTATGCCTGTCAGGCAAAACCAATAGATTTATCTGTTTTCTTGCCCCCCCCTTTTTTTTTTTTTGTGTAACTATATTCTCTTCATGGCTGCAGAAACATGGCTTTTCTGTGACTGCTGTTGTCAACAAAATTTCTCAACACTTTTAATAGGACTCCATTTCAAAGGAAGGTGAGCATTATCACTTATTAGGATGCAGACTTCAGGGGCGTCTTCACCGTTGGCTGACATTTCTGTAACTTGTATGGTCCTGGACTGGCTCTCCAAGAGCAGGCTGAAGCAGAGGTTAATAGGCATGGGGATATTTGCACTGTGGGGACTTGGGCACTTCAGTGTTCAGAGCAGGCTTCTGTGACAGAGCTTTTTTCTCAAGTACTGCTCAGACCACGAGCTAAATTTAGATGCTTAGCAAGTTACATGAAAAACAGTGTTTTGGGAAATGTGCTGGGGCATTGTAAGGCCCCATCACTGATTAATAGAGGGGAGAATTACCACTTTGTTGATTTCCCCCAGCTAAATTCAGAAATGGCTGTTTTAGGGCAGGTGTCCAAATACTCTCACAGAGACTTTCCTGCTGCCAACAGACCCTTCAGGTGGAAAACTGTTGGTGTGACAAATGAATATGCAAAAGAAAGGTTGAGAGCAGCTGCAGATTTTAGAGGAGTGACCCCAACACAATTGCACAGATGGAAGCAGCCACAGAGAGGCAGAGAGCAGATATTGCAAGTTTAATCATGGGAGAGATGTAAGGTGCAAGAGCAGGTGAAAAACCATTTTCTTATTTTTAACCTTGGGGCATCCTTTCTCAAAGCATTTCTCAGCTGCTTGAGTTCACAAGTAAAGAAATGGTCCTTTTCAGGCATGATCCTTTTCCTGGAATTCTTCAACAGAAAAAAAAAAATTCAGTTGCTACTAAAGCTGGAGTTGTGGCCTTTATCTGGAAAGAGGATGAAAATGAAGATAAGAGGGGAATTGTTTCGTGACTTGAAACAAACTGCAGAGCTCTGAAGCAGGTGCCTCACTCCATTTCCTTTAAGCTCACATGCTCTGACCAAGTCTCATTGTCCATTTAAGATAGCAAATCTGTCATGATGGTCATTGTGTTTTCTTGTGAGGAGAATTTTGTTGACACATAGAGCCTGCTTGCTGGTTCTCTTCCCTAAAGAGATTGTTTGGTTCTGTTTTGCTTGAGCATGTCCAGGGGTATCTTCAATCATCAAATCTTGAATGAGTGGTTCACTACCTTCTTGAAAGCACTTTCACTACTGACAGATGAAGTGTAAATGGATTGTTTCACAGTACAACATATAACACAGATGCTAGGGGAACCATGAGGCTACTGCCTTTTGTTAGTATACCTAAGAAAAAGCGTAATTATTTACAACATCTCTTCTCTTCTCTTCTCTATTTAATGTGACATCCTTTAGCTAATGAGGGAGTTTCTGCTGTTTGTGAAAAACAGAACAAGATTTTTTAATAACTTTTTTTAACTTCCTTTAAAGTATGGCTCTATCTGGATAATTTTGTTTCAGAAACTGAAATCAACTGCCTGTCTCCATCAGGAATTTATATGAGAATACACGATACTTTGATTTGTCAAGGTTAGGTAAGGTGAGGTGAAGGCTTCCTATCCTGGCCTGTGGGAAGGGTTGTACTTTTGCAGTGAGCAGGACTGCCTGCAGTCTTGCAGCTGACCTAAAACTCACTAGGGTTTGATGCTTTTTATGCCTGCTGCAGCTGTCTCCAGTTTAATACACTGAAGTGTGTTGGTTGGTGTTGGAGGCACAGCCCACTGTAGCAAGCAGGTTTGAAAAACATTCTCTCTCCTGCTGCGCTCTTTTGGGAGCCTGCAAAACCATGTAAAGACACACTTGGAAACAGCAAACTGTGTGACTGCTAAGTGATCGGGTGACCGTCATGCTCCTTGGCTTTGCTTATGGACTGGAATGCTGGAGTCTGTTCACAGTGGTCATGGTCAGTGCAGGGATTTGAGCAGAACTTGATGTACATGCCTGTTCTTTGCAGAAAGGTGAACGCTCCTTGGTGAGAGAGTTTATGCCTTAAAGTTTTCTGCTGTCCCTCAGACACTGTGGGCATTGCTTACAATGGAAACTCAGTGTTGTATCCTTAGCAAGCAAGTCACTGAGACTGAAACTGCCACAGCTGTGAGGATAAATGCTGGCTAAGTCCTGCATTTCTAAATGCTCTAAAATTATAAGACATGCAAAATTAAGCACAGGATAATTTATGCATTCAAGCATTCCCCCTTGTTTAACAAAGATGCAGTGAATATCCAAGACAGTGCAGTTAGGATTTTATCACAGGCTATGCTACAAATGGAGCAAACTTCAGCAGAGGGACTGAGAGCTGTTTTCTTTCCTGAAGCTGAACAATGAATCAGTGGAAATGTGACAGGCATACTGCAGCCAGGAAATGAGGGTTCCAGAGGAAACTTCTTTTGTGGATGTACTTTACAAATCTTTTTCAGATTCTTTGAGCAGAACATTCTCTCCTGTTGTGATGGGAGAAAACAAATTCCCTGAGTAAGATCCTGAAGTCCATTTTGCTTAGTGTTTGGAAATCCGCCTGAGAAAAGGCTAAGTAAAAATGGGCTAATAGGACAGTAAGATTTTAATCATGTTTAGATATGGTGATGTTGAGGATCATCGTAACTCTCTGAAAAAATTCTTGCCTGCCTTGGTCTGGGACAGACAGCTAAATGAATGGCACTGGCACCAGAAGTCATGTCCTCTTTCCAAGGTCCTCAGGGAATGCATACACACAATCTTACACATTTTGTGAGAAAGTGCACTCCTGGGCTGCAGGAATTCCTGGCTGACTTAAGGCTCCATCCATAAAGAGCACCAGGCTCTCCACAGTCACCTGGCATGACTCAGACTGCCTACTTCACTGAGGTTGCTGTTGCCCCCTCTGCCTCCAGTGCTATGCTCCCACAGTCTGGCTTGCCAGGGTAGCCTCAGAGAGCAAATCCATGCCTGTTCTGTGTCAGCCCAACTCCCCTTCTCCTATTTTGTGGTGAGTTGGCTGGCTATTCAGAGTACCTAGACAAGGCAGTATTTCTGTGAAATAACACTGCTCTAAAGATACCACATTTTACTCTTGCTTCAAGCCACACTTTCAGTATTGCATTTGATACACACAGCTCCACCACATGCCTGAAGGAACCCCTGTCCTGACCTCCTTTGTAGTGCAAGGCTGTGGGGAACAGACACATAGCATGCTGAATAAAGTTCCTGATGGCTAACACCTTGGCAAGGTTACTGGACCGCCCAGTTTTCTGCAGTTACAGAAATGCAAAGACTTGCACAGTTTGTTGTGGGGTTTTTTGGCTCTGCTTCTGCAATAGATGTGTAATTGAATCATATTCCTGGTGTATTAGATAATTACAGCTCTCTGCAATAAAGGTGTCTTAAGGTTTTCCAGGCATCTGAGATAGACATCTTAGATAATCTTTCCACAGACAGCTCTTAAATCAGGTCTGCAGAAATAGTTTTCTAAGTCCTGAGTAGTGGAGTTTACAATAGGTAGAGACAAAATAGAAAGGAGCAAGCTGTTACTGTGACTTTGTTAGGATATTTTCCTACAGCTGGGATGCACACTTTTTAAAATCTGCCATTTTTTGGTTTTCCTAGAATTGATCTTCCAGGCTGCAATAAAAAAATTGGAGATGGTGCTTATTCCTGCCTTGGGCAGCATTGCCTTTCTCTGGGGCCATGTGCTGCTGGAGAGGAAGCTGGGCATCAGCCCTGTGTTCCTTAATTTTCCCTTGTTCCCACACAGTGTGTTACGAAGGAGCACAGCTGCCTGCAAAACACTATTATTACCACGCTGAAATCAACAAGGTAGTGTGAAGCCAGAAAAAAGCAGTCACCACTGGCTTCCTATTGTTCCTTGGGCCTTGTGCTTTGCCCATGTATTACTTTGTGATTCTGCAGTTTCTTGACAAAATATACTAAACACCTTAATAAGGAGCAGCCAGGCCATTCCTTTCTGAAGGCTTTTATTCCTACTCTTGCAGCAGAGGCTTCACAGTTATCAAAGGGTTGTTCTTCCCAATGTCCCTGAAAGTTAGTGCACTGCAGCATCATTACAATTTGGTCTGTATTTTAGGGCAGGAGATGCTGACAAGAACATCAGCTACAGGGAAGGCAATGAAAGTACAATATCCTATTCAAAATTAGGATTGTTTGTACAACACAAGAGAAAAAAACTTTTAAAACATAGTAAGCACAGCTGGTGCTAAATCACTCTGGTGTGTGTCTTTTTCTCTTTCTTGTGGTAACCACTCTTTTTAGTGAGCCACAGTGCAGTCACACTGTGCACTGCTCTGCCCTTCTCCTCACGCAGACACACATGTGCACCAAGCTCTCGCTGTGCAGAAGAACAGAGACAGCACTGACCTCCTCCTTCTGTCTTCCTGCAGTGCTTTGACTTTCCTTGGGTTTGAGACTTTCCCCCTTTCCTTCCCTGTCTTCTTATGCTGCCAATGCTGAACTTTCTCTCAAGATCCCTAGGTTTCCGTTCCTCAGCTGATTGCTCCTTTTAAAACTATTTTCTGTGTGTTGAAATTAACATTTTAACATTATTTTCTAAGTGCAGAAAATGTTGAATTCTGTTTTTCTTGTTTCCAAGACTTTTGCCATTTTGTCTTGTTCTAAGGCTCACATAGCTCTTCTCTGCTTATCCTCCCCCTCTGTTCTCTTTCCACATTCTTACTCTGAAGAGGAGTGGCTCTGACCTTCTCTCCATTTCTCTGTCTCACCACTTTTATTCCCTTCCTGGCTCAGCTCTAAAACATACCTACTGAAGAAAGTGTCTCAGTTTTTTAAAATCTAGCCACCTATACAGAGAAATCCAACAAACAGATGAAATCATCCTGTTTTTCTCCTCTTCCTCCTCTTATTTTTCCTGAATTAGGTAAAAAACTGTTTATATAACATCCTCCCACAACAGAAAATGGCTTTTATTCTGAAGGAGAAAAATGCATGGATGCCTGTGCAACAGGCTGGGCCCAGAGATATGGAAGACAACCAAATCCTTGAGGACATAAAATGTTTGAGCCAATCTTATTGTAGCTTTTGATTTCTGGTCCTTTTCTTTGCCTTTCTTTGGTTTTTTTATTTAGTGTTTTTTATGTGTGTGTGTTGGTTTTTTGCATGGGGGCCTGTTTGATTTTGGTGTTGTGGCTGGTTTTTGTTCTGTTTTGGGGGGGATATTGTGGTTTTTTTGGTTGGGTTAGTTTTCTTGGGTTTTTTTTTGTTCTTTGCAGATGTTTTATCTTTATTCGTAAATAATAAAGAAATGTTGAAAATCTACCTTCATAGGGAAAGAAAAATGCTGATCACATCTATGCTAGCTCTCAAAAGAAAAGTAGCAATAGTGAAACAAAATTATTTTTTAACACCATCTTTCCTCTTCATTTATTTATCAGCAGATGTATAAATGGGGCACTGGGCATTGAAAGAGGCATTTCAAAATTGTTTTCCTCACTGCTTTATCACATACTTTGAAGTTGAACAAATTATAATGAGCAAACTACTCAGTGAGTTTGAAACAGTCTTTTCTTCAGTTTGTAAATGATGAATGCACTAGTTTACATTCTGACAGATTGTTTTGTTTGTGAGGTTTTGAAATACACTTTGTAGCCATATATAAATTCATGATTTGCCCACTAAGAATTTGCTTCAACTGCCTGTTGGTTGGTTACCCCATTCTAGTGGATTAGCAGCAAAAAATACAGGAAAATAATTCATTTTCTTACTCAGAAAGCAGGAAAGAATATCAAACCATTCACAGAACTGCTAAATATCCAGGTATTAATGAATACAGTCACAAAAGGCCACTTCCAAAAAAATGTAATCTGTGTAGGAAAGTGAATTTAACAGAATCACTGGATAATTTAAGAACATGATCAACAATAATTACGCCTTCTTTTCTTTTTCACCCTGCTTTAGTCTACATGACATCCACTCTCCTCTGATCTGCTGCCCATCTCTGCTGGACCTCCCTTGTTTACTATAAAGCAAACTTTGCAGGATGGTGTTCTTGGACAGAACACAGAAGAAGTCTTCTTTGTATAATGAAAACACAGTGAGGGAGTCATTTATTGGGTTGGCATGTTGTTGTTTTTTGCTGCTTGAATGGCAGATTTACAGGCCTTTGCCGCATAGGTATTTACTGCTGAGATAGGGAGGAAACTGAATCATAAACATCTCGGTGACTTTGAATAAAAGCAAAAGAAGTGCTGAGGTCATTCTAGCAGCTTGTGTTTTCAGAGTGCAGCAGAAGGTGCTCAGCATAAGACAAATACTTTCCTTGGCCAGCTGCCCTAGAATCTGCTCAATTAATGTTATTAACTATTATTTGTGTGTATGAGGGAGATATTGAAAAACAGTGCTGTTCTCAGTAAGTTACTTTGTTGGCAATTTATCTTTCACAGAAAGATTCTTATGATTACAATATTGAAAATATGTGGTGGCCGAAGTGTAATTGAGATCTCGTCCCATTGCTTAGTCAAAAACATTACTGTGTATAATTAAGCCTTTTTGAGAGGCACAAAAATCACCACATAAAGTTGCTTACCCACTCCAAATACTAGTTTGAAAGATGGGATTAGGAGGAAGTAACAAGAGGAAGCCCATCAAAGTCAGTAGCTGCTCTACACTTCATGCTTGTGTGCCTTCTTGAGGCACACTTCACTCAACAAGAGGTGTCTCCTGAGAGACCCTGGGCTGCACGGAAAGTAGAGCACAGCCCTTTCTCCCAGCAGTCTGAATGAGGAGAGGGGAGAAGGCTATGGGTTTTGATGTGGCATTAGTTCCACACAGTCACAGCTGCTTAGCATATGTTTTGAAACCTACAAGTAGCTAATACATCTATGGATAGGAAACTACATATTTTATCAGCAAACATAAATGCCTCCAAATATTACCCTGTGTTTCTACCAGGAAGATGACAACGTTCAGGGCTGCATGTTACATTTCGATTCTCAAAGCCTACGTAGTAGAACTCATTATTATCTTATGACAGCAGATATTACCACCAAAAGAAAAAAACCAAAATTAAGGAATGTTAATTTTTGCTTAATTTTTTTCATTGTGATGTACCCATACACAGCCATCTCTACTGGTGTTAGTAAGTGTTTTAGAACAAATACACAAATACTGACAAATACTTTGATAAATGCCCATAATTGAACTTTGCCTTACACCATAAGGAGAATAGTGCTCTCTACAAGAGGAGCAAGAGGTCAGCAAGATGTTTTGGCTGTCTTAAGAAATTGCTCAAGCTTCCATGTGTTTATTCAGAAGTCTGTGTACAGTATTTTTATTTTGTATTTACTTTCTGACCAAAGTTCACCTTTAGCCTTCATTTGTCCTGATGTAATCCTGATGTATTCCTAAGAATCATAATTTCTATACATCCAGTAGATTTACTTTGCCATAACTCCACTGCAATAATGATAACTTATTCAATTTATGCAGAAGACTAAAATTTGATATACAAATTCCTGGATATAAAACATTCCATTCCTGCAGAACCTAATCTTACACTGTTTTTGTCTGAAAGTTCTGTATCCCAGATTTTCACACACTTGTACTAATATAAGAGAAGAAATACACCTTTTAAATACAGAATTTTTTTTAACCTAATACTGAAAGTATGTTTCTACTTTGTTCCTTTCCTCTCTGATGTTGCAAACATAACCTGTTCTCACTGACTTCACCAGGACATGGCAGTGTTGTACACATCACATCACCACGGTAAGACTCACATGTCAGAAGCCAAGATTCCACAAAAGTGGTATTTTAAGGTTCCACACCTAATTTCAACTTTAAAATCCAGTACTTGTGCAGCCTTGACAACTGGTAAAATGTGATCTGTCAACTGTTGAAATGTGATCTGTGAAGCTCATGTCCTCTCTTGGTGTCTAACACTGGACATATGTGAACTGTCTCCTCAGGCAACCTCTGGACTATACTTGCAATAGCCCAAATTTGTGCAACATCTGATCAGATGGCTTTCAAAGATGGATTCAAGAATTTGCATAGCAGTCCAAGGAAAACACCACATTCTTGTGGCGGGCAGGATTATGATATTACACTACTCTTCTCTCACCTGTGTGTCACCCAGGTAACCTAAGATGACAAAGCCATCCTGAAACCAGCAGCAGTTTTAACTGTGTAACTGCAGTGCCTTCTGTTCACTTTGGGAACTTTATTTAGTTTATTCATTTACTTTATTTAGTTCAGTTCTCCTTTCAAACAGCACCTCATCCTGTGGGAGGAAAAATATGTAATCTATTAGTTATTGAACAGCAATGGTATCTATGGCCTCCCTGAAAACAGTATATCATTAAAGAATGTACCAGTCAAGATTTGCAGCAACTGTCTGTTGTGTATGAAATGTAATCTGCATTGACCACAATCACTTTGAGGAAGCCTGTTCATCACCTGTTGTGTGACAGTCATGTAAAAGAGAAAGAGAACACAAGGAGAGAATTTTCCCCATTGCTCCTGTCTCAAATAATTCCTCTCAAATGCCCCACAGACTTAAACAAGAGAGTCAACACGAGTTGCTTTCAGAACCCTGGGGATGTGAGTTTTCCTGCTGTAGTGATAATTTGTTTTCTTTCAGGCAGAATGTATCATTTGCAATTCCTAGTACAAGTGTGTTTTCTAATTCGCTTCTTAAGGGAAAAATATACCAATTAGCTCAGTTTGTGGTTTGCCGGGTCTTAATTCATTAATGGAGACAGGTAGCTCAATGCCTGTAAAACCCGACTTGCTATGAAAAAAGCTGGATGCTGAACTCAGAATAACATTATCAAGGTTCTGGAGCTCTACCCACAGGTCTGCTACTGTGCCCCAAGAAACATCTCTTGTCCCTACCACTGGCATAAAAATAATCCCTGCACTGCCTTCTGAGTTATTGCTGAGATTTAAGGCTTGACTTCGTATAGAAGTGCCTCTCTTGACCATAAAGCTTAATGTGCTCAGTCCAAGTGCCTGGAAGCAGAAGGGTGGTGTAGCAACCCCAGTGAGAAACACAAGAGGACCAATGCTATCTCACATCAGGATTGCTTCCAAGGGCAGATAGGTGCTCATACTACTGCACCTGAGCAGTAGTGTCCTGAGCTAAAATCCAGCCTGTCACTCTCACTCCCACCCCATGGTGGCTGCATTCTAGCACATAGTGATGACTCATGGTGTTGTGCTTCTCTGCCAGTTATAGGGGTTGAGACTGGACCTGTACCCAAAGGGCTCCCAATCCCCTCCACAAGTCCACCTGACTCAACCTGAGAATATCTGAGGGATAGACAGACTGTTTCCCTTTTTACTTTTGTAGAGTTTGACCTGTCTTACTCAATGATGGCTTGGCATCCTTTCTCTCAAGTCTATGGAAAGCATTAGGTTTTCCTTGTCAACTCCTGCTTGTTTTCAGAAGGCCACTCCTGCGCATCTGAAGTTTTGCCAAGCAATTTGATGGGGAGATAACTGAGGCGGCACTTGGTCATTCTTGGACTACAAAAACCCCTGACAATAGACATGGACAAGGAAAACTCATTCTGATATTTCTTGTCCCACTGCAAGTGGAAGCTCACCCTTGTCCTCCCTATCCCTCTTCTCCAACACACTCAGAGCAGTTGGCAGAAATACCTGCAATACCAACCTCAATGCAAACTTCTCTCATGGGAACTCATCTGTGCAGAAAGTCATCATGCAAGTGCATGCTGAAAGAGCATGCTGTTTTTGTACTGTTGATCTCTTGAAAAAAAAAATTAAAAAGAGGAAGTAAAGAGGAACACTGGGGGAGCTGTTTAAGCTTGGCTGAAAGGATTCATATGGTCTGTGTGAGGCATTCCCTTTGGATGGCAGATGTGGTAGTGAAGTCACTGCAAGTATTTTGTTTTGAAGGTCCTGGCCTTCATCTGGAGTACAGAAGGCCATATTCAACACCTCAGTCTACTGAAATGGACTTGAAAGAGGTTGGTATGAAGTGTAAGTTTATGCTTTTGTTAAAATTTGGCCTTTGAGAACAGCTCTCTGCATTAAGAGAAAGTAGATGGCAAAAGGTTGGAAAATCATGGACTTCTGACAATGCCAAAAAAAGCTAGATGAGGAGGTTGCAGGCAGCTGATTAAAACTGATGAACAAAGCTATGTTCGGTACCTACATGCATAGCTATTTTGAAAGATGCAGCCAAGGGAGGTATAGTTATTCAGTGGTCTGTTTAGCAGCATTGCTCCACCTCAGCTGCTGCCCATTTGCAGCAGTACATCCATGGACAGAACTTATGCCATGCTTTCTGCAAACCACTAACTCAGAGTACCCAGGGACAACTGCAGAAAGACAGAACGAGAAAGGCACTGAGATCAGACTTCTTGCTGCATGCCGCAGCTTGGAACAGTGGGACACACTGGCACGGCTGGCTCATCCCCCAGCCCAGACACCTGCTTCCCACTGATGTGATGCCCTTCAAATGCCCTCTAGTGGCTGTGGCTCTGCCTGGGGGCCACGTCCCTGTGGTGCAGATGGAGGAAAAGAGCACTTTGCATGCACACGTAAAGCATAACGTGGAAGCACATGTGTGGAAATGGCTGGTGCTCACTGGCAGCCCCCAGCTACCCCATTTCTGGTGCTGCTACACAAAAGCAGCATTTAATAGCGCAGCTCTCTGCTCCACTAAGCAGAAGAGCTAGATTGGGAAGGAACTGACATTCCAACACTGATAGAGGCTCAGTAGGCCCTCCATGTGTTCACACAAGGTGCACTGCTGTTTTAAAGACCACTGTCTGAGGGGAAATTTTCTCTTCTGAATCTCTGCTTAAAAGGAGACATAGCACTCCAGGCACCAGGGAAGGAGATTTGGCTCCCCCAGACAACATGGTCAGGATCCACTGAGTAAAGGATCCTAATATAAACATCAGTGGGGTCTGCCAAGACTGCAAAAAGTCTTTGGACAATGAGGTTCTATTGCTGAAGGTCCTAAACAGTAACTGGGGAATCTTCTGCAAAAAGTATAGATTGGTGAAGAAATTAAAGGAATTCAAGACACACTATGAGCTGCATGTTTACTTAGGGGAGTCAGATGGAACAAAGACAAGACCCCGTCCCTGTCATTAGGAAGCATAAGGCTGGTTTCTGAGGTGTCTAATATGCCTGTGAAGTTTGCACTTTCAAGTGAGGGCTTTGTCTGACCTGCATCTTAAGGTTTTAAGGAGCATACTGGCTTGGCTTCTGCTGCAGAAGATCATGAAAAGTCAAATGGCTGTGGCAGTGACAATCAACACAATTGACGGGGAGGCCAAAAATCACTCTGATATTCTCTCCAGATTTCTTTATATTTTTCCAATATTTTGTCTTCTTATTATTACAGAGATGCTACTTTTTCTTTTCAGCTGCTATTTTTGCTTTCCAAACCAGTATTCACTGACTGCTCCATGGTTGGCCCTTGCTTAGATAAGCTTTGGGAGCAACACAGCTCCTGCTTGGTGTGTCTGTGACTGCAGAGTGTTTTTGTAATGCTGGGTTTGGCAGTGCTAGCTTCTCACACCTGCTGCAGACCTACCTAAATTATTTCTCAAGTAGTTTCAAACTTGTGTGTGAAGCAAGAGAGTTACAGAAATACTGCTTCACATCCTGGTTCTCTGCAGCTATATTAACAGTGTAAGATATTTGGGGTAGGGATCACCTCCTAGGGCATTGGTTCAGCCTGTGCTGCAATGACATCCAGAAGACCTAGTATTTTACTGCCCAGAAAAGCAGAGGGGGGAAAAAAGACACTGCATCCTTATGGGAAGACTGCCCTGATCTATTCTGTGTGTGGATGTGCAAATTACAACAGATGATGCACTTAGCAATTATGTTCTTTGCATACATAAGCAGGAACAACAGCTCCCAAAGTGCCAATATCTCTCTCGATTCTCACCAAACGGCTGCATGTCACATGGTCACACAGCAAGGGGGATCAAGGAAATGAGAGGAAAGAATGACAGAGGAGGAAGCTTCAAATGGGTAGATACATGCCTCTTCAGGTCTTTTCTTCTTTGAAGTAATTTGTTTTGAGCATTTTAAGCTCTCTCTGAAAGGATAAAAGTGTATTCAGCTACCCATGCCTTAGAATGCACAGCCTGAGCCTCTCTGTGTGGTGGGCTGCTTCTTTAGTCAAGTTGATTTTCCACCCTTCCCTCTCTGTCGCCTGGATCTTCACATAAAAGAAGAACAACCCCCCCATTCTCCCCCCCCCCCCAAAAAACCCCCTAAAACCCCACCCAAACCAAATAACCAAACAAAAAACCTCCAAAGCCAACACAAACAAATGAAAGTCCCAACACAAACAACTGAAATAAAAGGAAACTGGTTCTTCTCATAGACCACCTTCTGAGAATTTCAGTGATTCATTCCATGTTCTGAATTTACACCCCTCTGCTTACACAAGAACCATGGCAGACAGTAGCACCAGGGCAGAAGATGTTACCTTTTCCCATGTTGTCTGTATTTTGAGCATTTCTTACAAGCTCTCAGAAAGTTTGAGAGAAAGTATAAGACATCTGTGTGTTTTAGGACCTCTCAGGCTGGCTTCTCCTAGCAAAGGGTTACTCCTGCCCTGAGAAAGCTTCACACTGACATGCTGATGGAAGGAAGACTGCAATTTCTACAAGTGTTGATAACCAGATAATGTTTTACATCACCTGCCACACAGTCTTCCCTGAATCACAGAGTCTGCTGTCTTTTCTGCTTTTCTGCAGACTTCAGGAGAAAGAAACTCTCAACTTCATCTGCATATGAAAAAAGGTTGAGACCTCCAAACTCAGACATTTGGAAGATGACATAATTTGACGTGAGTCAGCATGATTGGCAGGTTGATGCATAATGCTGGCTCTTGCAGCTCAAAAGTGCCTGGTAAATTGGCAGAACTGTGAAGCTCACCATGTTGTAGTCTGTGAGGTGCATTTCTTGACATTCCCTCTCTGTACAGTACCCAGAACAGTTATTTGATAGTTCAGATTATTCAGACCACATCAGGGCTCAGGAAAGGTGGAAGAAGACAGAAATGGAGATGGCCTGATCCTCTGACAGGTAGCCAATAAAACAATGGCACCAGGTGTGAAGTCACTTAGAGCAAGCTTTTGAAATAACACAGCCTGTTGGGTGGTGCTAAGCTGTGTTTAAAAACTGGGACAGAATTTTTGCAATGGAAACAGCTGGATACTGAGTGCTTTTAAAAATCTGGCTCTTGTTTAGCTGCCTCCATGGGAACTGAGCTTAACTGAAAACCTGGCCCTGACTGGGCATGCTGAGCACTTTAAAATGGGCCCTTCTGGTCTTTAGAAATTTCAGCTGATGGCATTCTGCAAATAGCTGAGACTTCCTTTCTGAAGTACTACTGTTCTGTGTTCCATGTTTTTTGTTGTTGCTTTCTTTTTCAGCTGACACAAACGTCAGTGCCTGCCAGTCTGTTCCAGGCTTTGTAAGCTTTGTAAGCCTGCTAATTCCTTTGCTTACATGCCAAAAGGCAGAAGTAGCTATCCATCACCTTGCTATTTGCTGCTTTTGAATCCCAGCCTGAGTGAGTGTGTGAATCCTTCAGCCTGAGTCCAGAGTAATGCTAAAATTCAAGCCTCATCTGTGGGAGGAACACTGACCATCAAAAGCCTCAGCCAAATCTCGGGGCCCTGTTGTAATCACAATTGTGCAAATAAAGCTTGTATGTTCCTTGCAGAATAAACAGACAATACTGACATGCAGCAGTGTGAGAAACAGAAGGTATGAAGTGTTGAAGCCACTTAGATAAGAGTGCACAAACCATGCATAGCCAAGGTGGGAAGAATATTAGATAAAATTTCTATCATTGTGTTTCAAAAACACAGCTGGACAAGTGCTTAGTACATACCACCATCTATGAGGAGCCAGTGAAGGGTTATTAATAATTCCTGATAACAATGAGATGGGAGATTTCAAATATAGGCAAAGAACCATATGTTAAAAGTCTCTTGTAGGGCTGCACCCAGTTATTTAGCATGGGTGACTGCCAGTTGACAAGTGAGCTGTTTTCATAGCTTGCTGTGATGATCTCACAGGAATGTGAGAGGTATCTGGACAGCGTATCTCCAACACTCATGTCAGCTACACACTGTAGGGAAGTGGTGATTGGTGCCATGTAGTACATTAGTGTTCTTGGATGCTCTTGCCTGTAGCATGGGGACATGTAGGCACCAGCAGTGCTAGATACATGATTATGGTGTGACTTCAGGGCATAGTATAAAATCCATGGAAACAAGTTGTCAAGTGTTTTTAGTGGTCTCATTCCAAAGGGCCAAGGCAATGCAGCAGGCAGAAGGCCAAATCTGTCTTCCCATGAAACCCTGTTTTTTGTACGGGCAAGGAGTCTTTTACTGTTTCTCAAAGCTGAAGGGTGATGGTAAACAGAGCCTCAGTGCCAGCTGGAGTGTGTACAGATAATTCTGCTTTCATATGAAAGGTATGAGGCTGGTCTGAACCACTTGACTCTCTGGGTAGAGGACAAATCTTCCTGCTGCTAACTTCCTGTTGGCTGTTGGCCTCCTGCATCTGAAAAGGTCTCCTTCTGGGCAGTAAAGTGGCAAAAAACAGTAGAGATACCCCTCCTGCTCCCCCTGAATCTGTGAGTTTCTTGCTGCACTACTTGTGTCTC